>VXBL01003303.1:869826-893752 GCA_013400195.1 Aramus guarauna
TTTTAGTTTTTTTTTTTTTTTTTTTTTTAAAGAAAGGAAGTTACTCATCTAACAAAAGCCTAAATAAATTCACTAAGGATAGAAAAAACTGTTTCTAGCCAGTGCAGTAAAACAAAAATTTTCTGAAATTATTTTGCAGAAGGTTCTTAATGACACTATAGTCCTAAGCACAAAATTCCCATCAATTTAAATGGAAAAATTAGCCGATGTAGTGGGTAAACCTATAGCTCTTCTCTCCCCTGTATCTACTGATAGGACATTCAGTGCTTTCTTCCAGGGACACAGAATATATAACCTAGAGCCCAATGGCAGAGGGAACTGTTAGATCCTGATCATAGCATATTCTGCAGGCAAGAAAGGCCTTTACTTTACAAAGTCTGTTGAATTTGTTGGATTATCGTTAATTGCATTCAACTTTAAGTGTGGTTCACCTCCTTTGTATATCTCAAAAAAAGCGAGCAAGAGCGGCACTGAAGTTAAACGTCACACAATAGGATTGTAAGACATGTAGCCAAAGTGCTTCTCAAACTTTTTACAGATACTCCAACACATTTGAAGTGTTTGACAGAAAAGAATAGGCAAGGGCAACAATGATTGATCCATGTTTTTAAGAAAAAAATTGAAGCCATATTTCCACCAAGGGGTTCAGACGGACATTGATATATTTATTGTGAAAGAGCCCACGAGCGCCAGCCTTTGCATCACTAAAAATGTAGCCTGCTGCAAGAATTTACAGCTGTAATGTAAGATTCATAGCCACTCTCTTTATTTATTGGAAAAATCTCTTGCAGCTGAGTAAAGACATAAATATAAAATTAAATTACAAAACCTACTTTGAACTAGCGCTAAGGATACTCCTTAAACTTACGGGGCCAGGACAACATAAAATTAATGTTGAAACACAATTGAGATGAACAGTTTTTATTTACTCACCTATTATGCCAAACATCACTTTACAGCTAATATGTAAAATCACGGATTATTTGAGAGTATTCGCTACATAAGCATAACAGGAGGACTCAAGGACAGCACGTCAGACAAAGGTACATCCATGAATTTCTGTTGTTATGATTTATAGTTTTCATGTCCCTGTAAAATTATTTTTATAGTTTATTTTACTGGTGCATAGTGCAGGAGAACTTTATATGCTCTTGAAAAATAGCTTCATAAACAACAACACTCTGTCACATGAGTTCTTTGAGTGCATAGATGCCTATATTAGGTTAATATTATTTGTCCTTTTAGGTCACTACAGACATTTGAGGTGTCTGGGATACTTTAATATTCCCATGATGTGCTATGGACTATGTGGGACTTTCTGCTCTCTCCGTCTTCCCACTTTTTCTGCTAGGACATCTCATAATGATCTGAAGTGTGAAACTAGGGAATGGAAATATCTTTTGGAGGTAATCTGAATTTTCCTGGAGCATGATATCCCCTGTAGCTGGAGAGAGAACAGTACTAAATAGATGAGGGATGGACACAGTTGTTTGGGGAAAAAAAAAAAAAGACAGGGAGAAACAAGACTCACTGTGTGGCCAAGAGCCCACTTGGTGGCTTTGAGATGAATCTTAGAATGGTTTGGGTTGGAAAGGACCTTTAAAGGTCATCTAGTCCAACCCACCCACAATGAGCAGGGACATCTTCAACTCGATCAGGTTGCTCAGAGTCCTGTCCAATCTGAACTTGAATGTTTCCAGGGATGGGGCATCTACCACCTCTCTGGGCAACCTGTGCCAGTGGTTCACCACTGTTGTCATAAAAAACGTCTTCCTTACATCTAGTCTGAATCTACCCTCTTTTAGTTTAAAACCATTGCCCCGTGTCCTACCACTACAGGCCCTGCTAAGAAGCCTGTCTCCATCCTTCTTATAAATCCCCTTTAGGTACTGGAAAGGCTGCTAGAAGGTCTCTTTGGAGCTTTTTCTTCTCCAGGCTGAACAACCCCAACACTCTCAGCCTGTTCTCACAGGAGAGGTGTTCCAGTCCTCTGATCATCTTCATGGCCTCCTCTGGCCTTGCTCCAAGAGGTCCGTGTCTTTCCTGTACTGAGGACTCCAGAGCTGGAAGCAGGTGGGGTCTCGCCCAAGAAGAGGGACAGAAGCACCTCCCTCGACATGCTGGCCACGAGACAGGGATATGGCCACGTCCCAGTAGGAGGAAAATGGAAGAGAAGATTGGCAGGGTAAAGACCAAGCATGGCTGGCAGTGGAGAGGCTCCCATGGCTGCTCTCCCAGCCTCGGGCTGAGAAGCGAGGGAGAGCAGATCAGCTTTCTCACTCCAGCAGCCAGGAGAAAGGGGACAAGAGACAAACCATCCCCAAGAGCAACTGGTGTTAACGTATTATTTTGGATAATGACTATCCACGGTTCCTACATAGTGATTTTTCATCTCTAGATCTTATAGCTCTTTATCTCAATTTTGCAGGTTGCAAAACTGATTAATTACACTAGCAGCATTAGTATAATTAGTGCTGATTATTCTCTGAGCTTTCTGTTCTTTAATCATCCTGCTTCTGAACCTATTAATTGGAACTAAATCCCTATTTATCAAATAGTGTAGGTTTTAGCATCTGAGACAGTGGATTTTTCTTAAGTCTTTCCACCTTGAACTCAAGCATTGTTATAAAAGCTTTGAGAGTATTTCTGTGGGGTTATACTGATTCTAACTATATCAGGATTTGTCTTTTTTTTTTTTTAATATCATTTGACCTCGTGGACATCTGAACATTTTGGAAGGAGGGCAGGGGGAAGCAGCAGCACTACACCTGCTCAGGTCACTGATTTGATGTGTAGGCAGTTTGAAGTGACTGGTTTAGTCTATCCAGGATGAGTAACAGTTACCACACAAGATGAAGTGTCCAATTTAAAAATTACAAGGACAAGGGAAAGACCTTTGCTCTCATCTTCTAGACTTCATGTCAAGACCTTCAGACCACCAGTATTTACTTCTTCAGGAGAAAATAGATGGAAATTATCAAAATGGGGACATTGGTCTGCTTTCTGTGCCTGCAGAACGAGCATAGGAGATGCCTTGCTTTTCTTTTTCCTCTCCGCAGCAAGTTGGCTCAGGTAGCTGTGAAGCCCAAAGATGTATGGTTTGCCCCATGCTCTACACCCCCACCCCCCCCCAGCTCAGTACCGAGGAGCAGCTGTTAACTGCTCAGAGCAGTGAGGTGTCTAGCTTGCTCTTAGTCAAACTTGGTTATATTCTGGTCATTTATCAAATGTTTTGATGTTATAGCTAGCACTTTATTTAAAAATCTAGGAAAAAAAGAAGAAGAATGTACTGGAGACTCTCATAAATTACCCACCATATTTACGCTGTTACTCAGAATTTATGTTAAAGGATCAGGGTGAGTACTTTGTTGGCCAACCCAGAGAAGCTTTTGATTGTCTCTAATGAAGACTTGTCAGGATAAAAGAAAATACGTGGAAGTAATATGTGAATATTCTCAAACCTGAAATGATACAAAATCTGAAGAAATAAGGACTGTCAAATACTCGTTCACTATGTGCTCTTTGTATTATCAAAGCCTGGTTATGATGACATAGTGTACAGTGACAGGAAAAAAAAAGCAAAACTTATGGCTGTAGTAGAGCGATATAAGAAAGGGAAGCAAGCAATACTTACTTGCTTCATCTCAAATCTTTCAGTAGATCTGGAGCTGATAGTTCTTATCCTTCATTAACAGCTTTCTGTTGGGGCTTTTGCTTCCCCCTTATCTCCCTCTCCCCCTCAAACTGCTGTAAAAATACTTGATGATGGATAGTATTTTTTTTTTCTATTTTCAGTTTCCCCTATATGAAAGTCTTTCTCTGGTATACATATATAAATGTTTACTGAGCTCTCTGACTTACTGTTGATGGCTTTCATTAAGGGTATCCTATTACTCATTTCCTTCTAACTGTTCCATAATATTTGTGTTAAAATCTTTTCTATTTCAAGTTGATATAAAAATTCAAGGCTACAAGGGACAGACACTCAGGCATATTATATTGACCCAACAGCCAGTTTGGCGCAGTCAGGTGCTGCCAGCTCAGACACAACAGTCCTGGTGAGAAGAGAAGAGCAACGGACCAAACCTGGAATCACTGGTGCACAAACAGGAGAAGACCAAACCATGGATCTGCTCCAAGGGCACTGCAACCTCAGAAACAGGTAAAATACTGCTTCCTGTTATTTGTTGGGTTTGAGTGGGGTGGCTTTTTTTCCATTGTTGTTGTTGAGGTTTTTATATCAAATTTTAGTATCAAAATTGAGCAACATTTTAATGTTTTTCTCCTACCAGTGTTGACATCTTCACTGCTTTGATAGGTTCATAGCAACAGGGAGTTTCCTTTCAGCCCCCCCCCCCCCAGTGTGATCATCATTCTCGAGCGACTGGGAAAGTCAGTGTAATTCTCTGTAATTCACGAGCTCCTGGCATTTTGCCCATTAAGATCTTTTCTTCTTCATCGTTTTGGTAGGCGCAGCAACTCTTCTCAAAGTGAAAAGAAACATAAGGGGAAAAAGTCACATCTTGGTCCTCTCCTGACCCCCTGCTTAGGTAAGTGGCTTGCTGCAGATCTTCTTTAATGGTTCGTCATACTTAATTGTAACAGGAACAGTTTGGGGCTGTGCCAAAACCATTTCAGTAGCTGTAACCTACAGTGTCTCCACTAACTTCTGCAAATGGTATGGCTGCACAACACCTTCTGTTCAGACCAGTATGTAAAGGGATGATCCAGTCCCTTTACACTCAGTTCTTGGACAGTATTTGAAGTTTTGAAGTATTTCCCCATACAGAGTCCTCTGAATCACCCGCTGGCCTTTATCTTGTTCAGCTGTGCATCTGAAATGCATTTGGACTTTGTTTAATCTTGATGGTTAAGTTATTCTCATGATTCTGTCACTAAAGATGTGCTTAATCTTTCCTCTGTGTGAAAAAAAAATCATTTTTATATGGTGACTCATCTCCTCGATTTAGCATTACCATATGCTGTTGATTGCTTATTTAAATTGCATTAATAGAAAATGTTGAAGTTTGGTTTCAGTGACATTATTGAGTGGGGGGTGGTGCATTAATTGTAATATATGATGTTTAACTGCACTCAGTGGAGATTTAGCATGTATGAATTTTTATTAGAGGAGAAACACTGGCCTGGTGAACAAGGATATAGTGAGAAGGAAAAAATGATCGCTAGATTCAGAGGATCTTTATTAAAGGGAAAGAGTACGCAGCTTTCCCTCATCTCAAGTAGCATTCGACCGTTTGCCCTCAACCGTTTACTTGTACTCCACTTGCCATCAACCCAAGTTCTCTGCTTCATTCCTTCCTTCTTTAAGTAGGCACAGGAAACACACGGTCCTCATTCAGATTCAACTCTGTTCTTCTTCAGGTATAGTTTCTTTTCTCCAGAGAAACTTCATCTATAGTTTTCTGTTTCTATAATTTGGGGACTTTTTTTTTTTTTTAATGTGGAAGAAAAAAGCCCAATTTTTTCAGGTGCTCCTTTTACAATCATGATCTTGTGCTCTTTTCTTTCTAATTTTCCATGAGTCCAAATATTCATTCTTTGGTGTCACTGCAAAGAAAAAAAAACCCAAGCAGCTTCTGCTGAGGTTACACAGTAATACTTCCCATTGTAATCCTGATTATGAAGTTTCTGTTCAGTTTTCTGGCTAATGATCTCTCATCAGGTCACTGCAAAGAAAACAGAAAACAATGAGATGGGAGAAGAAACAGGAGATGGTACAAATGTTTGGGTTTTTTTTCTCCTTACCTTCCAAATCTAAGATGCTGCTGTATTTTAAAGGACAAAGCATGAGCTGGGGGAGGGACTTAAAATGACATCATACATTCTGTTAGCCTTTTATGTCATTTTTCTAATATTTCTAGCCTTTCTAACTGCAGTAAATTTACCAGGGTTTTACTGTTGGCTTTTTATTTATTTATTAAATCTTACGTAAAAACATATTACCTTTTTTAGTTCTATTTGTTCTTACTACAAATAGCATGTCATGGTTGCCTGCTTTACTAATTCCCATAGTCGCTGACTTGTGAGACATAGGCAATACTCTCCCAGCTTCTGTGCATACAGTCTTTAAAACACCTCCATCCCTATAGATAGATTAAAATGCTGGAGAATGTCAGACCTTTATTAAAGACACAAATGTGTAATTTGTGGCAGTGTAATTTATTTTTTTCACAGTTGCTGATACTTTCTGGTTTAAGTTTTTAGAGGGCTTTTGGCTACAGCAGCAGGGAATGCTTGGCAGGATCTGGTTCGCAGACTGTGGGTTACTGACAATGTGGCAGGTATTTGTTATTGTCCAATGTAAAATGAGACCCAGCATTGAGGAAATATAAAAATAAGAGTATTTTTTCACCTTACCCGAGATTAGTATTCACACTGTGGCAATCTACAGTCCCTTTCATATTGTAAACCACAAGTCATGATGCTGAACCTCTGTTACACCCCACGTTACCTCTACTGAAGTAGAGTTGGCCCAGCTCCTACCGTCTTGTCTTGCTTTAGGCAGTTGAGCAACCGAAGAACTCTGTACAAGTAGAAAATTATCCAGTCTTGTATAGTTTGCTTAAATCACACACGTATTGAACTTTGTGACTGTCTAGGTGTGCGTTCAACTTGTCTCTTCACTGAATCTAAAGAGTAGGTACGCATTATTGTTACCCTTGTCTTGATCTCCGATGGGTGGTGGCACAGAAGTGGGACCAAATTAAAAGGGAAACAGGGTGTTCTTCAGTATCGCTTGTGAAGTGGAAGCCCAGGTGGAACAGAGAGAGTGATATTAATCTATCAGCCTAGGATGAAGGCAAAAATAAAAAAAAAACTATTGATTTTTTTTTAACATCGTTAGAATCAGTAATGCATCACTTAATTATGAGAAATAACCCATCCTCCTCCCTTCCAATCCTGTCACTTTTGTAATGAGGTTTTATTAGATAACCTATTTTCTGTAAATCAGATCTGCAATATTACAGCCCAGACTTCTCAACAGACATCAAACCATCTTCTCGGTAAGCATACTTGTTATTTATTTCTACTCAAAAAAAAGCACTTCAATTGAGTAAGGATTGTAAGGGAAGTGGTATTTAAAATAGAATTAGGGATATAAAAATATTATTTATAATCCTTGGTTAGGTTTTCTTCCTTTTCATACAAACCATACATCTTAAATCTATGCTTAAATCTCATTTAGGACCTACTGCCAAAATCCATTGCTGAGGTAGCAAAGACATACCTTGTAACCTTGAGGGAATGCCAAGCAAGCAAGCAAACTTCAGATTCTGGAAGTCTTTAGTTAATTAATTATGTGAAAGAATGTGATGTTCTGGTTTGTCCGTACCAGTGTGCACTGGATTTCAAGTGCAATGCAGTATCAATTATTTAAATACTTGTCGCAGGGCAGAAGGTTCAGGAATTTCATCCTGAAACATTCCAAAGGTCTTATATCAATAGACGGAAGTTTTCACTTTTGCACTTTAACCCCTGCTGTGTCTCTTCTTTGCAGTCAGTTCTCACTGACTATAGAAACAGTTCTGCCTTGAAGGCAGGTATCACCAAAAACCTTTGCACAATTTTAACCTCAGTTTCACAGCTTCTTCAAAGTTTCGCAAAGTTTCTTATGGAATGTGAGAGCTGATTTCCTGTGAAAATGACAAAAGTTACTTTTATTGGATTTAATTCTGTCTCTGAGGATTTCATTGAAAAAGCAGTTCTTTTTTCTGCTTGTGTTTTCATCAACAAAAATCTCATCATTTCATATTACAGATGTATTTTTAGAGAATTAAACCCTTTTAGATGAAGGTCTTAAACAGTAAAGAATAAAAGGCTGATTAACTGGTCTGTGCTATTCAGCCAGTTCCAGAGCCCTGATGCCTTTTTCTTTCTCTAGCCCACGTGGACAAGGAGCTAATCCTTCTCCATATTGCCGAGTGTGGAGATGCACAGATGGACAGCAGGTCCTTGAGAAGCTTCACTGTACGAAAGTTTCTCTGCTTGCAGTTTTTTTACCCAAATGTAACCAGGCAAAGGTGATGGGGTTTAGCTGCCTGTGATAAATAATCTCTGAATTCCTTTGCATCTATCATGATTTCACAGGTTATCTGAAGTTAATTAGTTTTCTCACTTATGGGGGGGGAGCAGTTTGAATATTAATACCTTTGGCTATTTTATGTATGATGAAATATTTTTCTTCTTGGCTAAAAAGAAAAAAACCCTCCATTTTCCAGTTCTTTCTGGATAGCCATCAGAACTGTGTGAACTATTCTGCTCAAAATAACAGCATTAACAATAGTAGAGGAGAGGACAGCTTCTGAAAGAATGACATCAGATGGATTTATTTTCAGCCTAGAGCTTTTAAATCATTTTTACTGTTCTCCAAATAATTCTGACATTATATATAAAAATAATCACAAAGCATACCATGTTTTATCAAAGGTACATCATCTTTTTATTATTTTAATGCACAGTTTAATGAGGGAACACTAAAATAGGATCAGTCACATTAATTTTTAAAGCTATATTCCTTACATTGTCAGTTTTTGAAGGAAAGTGAAAGCTAATCTTTCACCTATACACTAGATCGCTTCTTAATGGTTAGTTCAGGTATAAATGTCAAAAGGTTTGTTTTCCTTTTTTTTCTTTGGAATTGCATGGATAAGTAGGTATCGGTTTCAATCAACTGTTCATTACATACTGATTACGAGGAATATTTGGAATTATGTATATACATCTACTGCATTCTCTCAGTGCCTTATAACTTGGTATTTCATTATTTTAAATCTTTTCATTATCTTTGCAAAGAGACTAATATAAACGATGAATTTCACTTTTATTCATATTGCTATGGCATCAAAGTCTCCTTCCCTCAAGCTATTAAAAGTATGTTTATTTTTTAACAGAGTAGAGAAACCAAAACACTCTGAGTAACACGCACAGTTTTCTTTGTACCTCTGCCCTGGGCTCAGATCTTTTGCTCCGTTTTAATGCTTTATGGTGTTAAAATAATTTCATTATCTGATGGGATTCCTGTACTGAAGGATAATTAGGCTGGATATTTCAATCCAAGTACTGGAAGGCTAAAGAATAAAATAAGAAATAGAAATGAGGATGCAATTACTGAGCAAGTGTGTACATCCTGGGCAATGTTTGTTAATGATTCTAGTAGCAGGAATTCAAGGGCCCATAGTGGCAAAAAATAAAGCATTCCACTTAAATTTAAATCTGTATTTGCACATCATGTTAACTCTTATTGCAGGCTTCTCTAGGATTCTGGCATGCCTTAAATGTTTATTGAATTGAGACCGTAACTGTGACATAGGGAATTGCTGCTGCTGAATTGTCATGTTAGCTATATTGAAAAGATACAGTATTCTTGGCGTAGGTGAGCTAAGATAGTAAAAATTTATGAAATAAACTAAAATATTTGGTATAAAGAACAGTTTTGTGCAATTCAGAAGGCCTGGCCTCTTTTTCCTTGCTACTAAGAAGTATGTATGGAGCTAGAAACTAATTACAGCTGATCAGCAAATTCCCAACATGAGAGAAACTCTAGTTCTTGTGTGTTTGGACCCTATGCCTCTGACCTTTCTTATCAGATCAGCATAGGAGTATCATGTAACAGGGTTTTTTTCCTCCTTCTCTCTCTCCTCCTCTCTTCTCTTCTCTGACTTAAGCGGCAGGGCAGTAACTTGCTTTAAACTATGCCTAAGTGTATTCGATCCTACGGATCACTCTCACCTGAGAGCCAGAGTTCAAGACATGAATGAAGCCGTGAATAAACAACTGTGCAGGAGAACAATCTCTCATGATTTTCAAAGAAAACAGGTTTGTTGAATGTGATCTTTACAAAATGGACATGGTGGATCAAATTAAGGGGAAGTAATCTCCAGCTACAAAGGACAGTGCAGGCACAAGGGGGGCCTTTGCACATGGTTGAGGGAGAGGTCAAAGACCACTAATCTGAAGAGCCAAAGTAAGCAAGCAAAGGGGGGAGAATGTGATGTCAGCAGATTAGAAAGGTCAAACTAATACATAACTTCAATTCATGGCTTCTGATGCTGAAAATAACATAACCATGGATTTTCATAGTATGGATTTGCATGCAGCTCTTGAGAGAAATGGAGACTTAACAGCTTGCTCTGCCTCATCAGAAGGTTAGTCCCCAGGGGCTTTCCTGGGTGGCTCTAAGCTAATCTCTAAGGACTGGACTATTACTCACTGCAATCTAACAGGAGAAGAGTAGTAAAAGAATGTCATCTCTTACCTCTGTGTTATTAGCATCCACTGATCCACATAACATATGAGGATGTCCTCCTCCTCGGCACTGTATGTATCTGGATCAACAAGGTGGTGTCCACCTCAGACTGTGCTTTAACATGAGAAAAAAAAATCAGTGGAGGCAACAAAACAAGAAACACAAGCACCTTGTCTTAGAGCATACTCATCATCTAGCAATCTTCAAATATTTTCACATCTATGTGTTACCTGAAGCTTACCAAAAATTGTTGTTCTTGGCTACTCTGATCTGCAGGACTGCGGTGTGATTTCTAGCTTCTAGACTGGGGTGAGTGCTGGATGTGGGACCTGTGACGCTTGTGGGATGTGTGGGTAGGCTCTCACTGAGGGGGAGCAGGACCCCACAGACAGAGGTGTACCTCTACCCCACAAGGATGCAGGTGTGCCCAACTGTGAACCACAGCAGAAAATCACGAGGATTGATAAAGCTGGTAACTAAAGATGAGGTGCCAGCTAGCACTTAGCTGTTGGAAAGGCTAGGGTGAATACAAAGACTGAGAAGCACCAGAATAAAAACAAAAATCAAATTCTGTTTCCTTTTTTTATAATCCTCTGCAGTTTTCCTGGTTGGTTTCAAGGAAGGTTGCTCCTTCCTTGCTCCATCTCCTGACTGGCAGGAAAGCAGCTCTTGTGATGTTTCCAGAGACCATTTGGAGCCCAGTTGTTTTTTGTTTTTTTTTCCCCATGTGGACCTGTAGTATTTTAAGCTTCTGTTTTCCCTGGCTGCTCCTGGGAGCTCCCAGAAAAAGGTATGGAGCTGAAGGAGGACAGAGCTTCACAAACTGCTGTGCAGAGGCTGCAGGGGTTTCCAGGCAGCTTCTGTGAGAATGAGGTCTTGTCCACACATGCTCTTCTGCCAGCTCTACCACTGGGAAGTTTCCTGAAAAGGGATTATATACTGCAAATATGTTTCTTCCTTAAAAGTAAGGGTGTAATGCGGCTGCTTTGCAGTTCTGTAGTTTTGGCTAGCACTACGTGGTTTTATATCCCATCCTAACACGGTAAAAAAGGTTTCGATGTGCAAAGAAAGCAAGAAATATATAGGCTTTGAATAGGAGTTGTTAAAATGAGAAACTTTAAATAATCATAGTTGCTACTACTTCACAGAAATTTGTAACATTTTTTCAATGTTTTTCTTATTACCTTTAGAAATTTTCTGGTTTTTTCTTTCTTTTTTCCTTCTTTATTTTTGCATGCCACAAAGCAGTAAGCCCTCGGTTTCCTTCCCTCCTTCCATCCTTCTCTTACGGGATAGAAGAGAAAATCTAGAAAAGAAATACGAAAAGCAAAAAATGCTTTGAACATCATGTGTTCTATTAAACCCAGTAGAACAAAAAAAGGAAAAAAAAATGTGAAAAGTTGTCAATTTGGAGCTCTCACACAATCTTCCTTCTTGAATTAAAAGACATACAGAGACTTACTGTCTCTTCTTTCAGCAAAGCTGAAACTTAGGAGAATGTGTTTGGAACCATTACTTCTGAGGGAGATCTACAGTTCTCAAAGCCCTCATCTCTCAGGGGGGTGTGCCTGAATACACATTTTGTTATTATTTGTGCAAAAAGACTAGAGAAATCTTAGATTATCTTGATGATTTGGATGCTGATCTTTTTATTCAAACAGCATCAATTGCTTCAAGTCTCTGAACCTGACAGAATTGAGTAAATTTTTTTTTTTTTTACACATAAATAGGGAAAAGCTGTTTTTTAACATTTCCATTTTCTTGTCCATAAGGCATGTAAAATCAACACATCTGTAGAAGTGCAAATACCTTACATGTGAGGACAAGCCGAAATTTAGCCTTCTCAGGCAGATTTATATTTATTCATCAGCATTCACATATTGTCTCAACACATGTAGGCACATCTATTTTTGAAAAGCCTCATTTATCACTTGTTGAATGTTTGAAGTTGAACTGCTTTATCTCAAAAAAGTGTTTGTTAGATTGACAGATTCTTATGTTAACAAAAACAACAACAACAACAAAAAAAAACAACCCCAAACAAACCACAAAAACCCCTTCACCCACCCATTTTTCTGTGGCTGCTATGCAAGGAGCCACACATTTTCTGCATAAAAACTTTAAACATACAATTAAAACGTAGCTCTTCATCAGTTGGCTTATGGACTTAGATTCACTTCTAATTCTGCTTTTTAACTCTCCATGGGCCTTCCACTGCCTTTAGATTTTATCTCATATTACAAACAGCACTTAGGATAGACAATGAAATCAAGATTTAATTTTAATATCAGATTAATCGTGGTCAAACTTGCAGTATGTCCCTGCCACAACGGTTAATGCTGTGCTGCAGGGGCTGGCCCAGCTGAGGTTTATTTTATTCCCTTTCTAATTAGGGACTTGATTGCCACGGTTCAGTTATTGCCATAGGCTGGCTCCAGAGTGTAGTTATATCCTGGGACCCCAAAAGGATCCTTTTTGGGAAACAGTGGCCACATTCAGGGGTGTTTTGCAGCAAAGGGAGTTTCTCCTGCTCTTCATCCTGCATCCCCTCCTTCTGACTCTTGGGCAGAGGGTCGATGTGCCCAACACCATCTGTCTGGCCACAGGCTGGAACCCGCGGAGTGGTACGTTTCAGATATTCAGCAGTATATTTGTGTCATTAGATATTGAAGTTGCATATGAAGGATGTTGGAAATTAATATTGAAGGTTTCATGTTTAGGAAAAAATATTTAGTTATTCAATATACACATTTCATTTTCTGTTGGCTTTATAATTAGCTGGTTTGTTCCTGAGAATAATTTCCTTTTCTTTTTTTTTTTTTTCTCAGAAATTCATGTATCTTCTTTAATCAGCCAACATACTTATTTGTCTTACAGACAAATGCATTATATGTTACATATTTCATCACTGAGTGGCTTCAGAAATTAATTTCCATATCTAGTCTTCATGAATCAGCAGAACGCCTCTATAAATCTTCACTCCCTATAAAGCATTTTTTTAATAGAGGTGTATTCTCATTCTGATGTTCTATAATCAGCTTTGTCAGAAACACTGTGGGCCTTTTTCTCTTTAAAATATTAGCTTACTAAAAATTCAAACCACTATTTATAAGCAAGAAAGGGAGAATCCACATATTAAATTTAAAATAATTAAAAGATTGATGAGCATTCATAACGGAAAATCTTGGCAGAATAATAATTTCTTTGCAGCAGCCTGTGTAATTAAGGGATGAATGAATATTGGTAAAAACATTACTCCTTACTCTCTTCTTCCAGTAACTTGAGACGGATCGGAACTTACAAAACTTACAAAATTTCCCTCTCCTGTAATGGCACGGACAGGAAGGCCAATTATAAGAAATCACAAACCATGGGGCTCTAATAGTCAGACCAAGGACTCGGACCCAGGAACGGGGCGCGAAGGTGTATCTTCTAGGCACCTCTTGCTCTAGCAGTGGCCGAAGTAGCAATAACCACACAGGGATGTACTTCATCAGGAGGCAAATATGGGGTTTGTACAGGTTGTGCACTAACCACACCGTCAGTAACCCGGAAAGGTTTAGGTAAGATGTCTGGAGAAGGATAAAAATACTTTTTTCCAGCAGTGGCAGAGATTCCTCCCTTTGGCCATGCTCCACCAAAACTTCATTTCGGTCAGATGCATCTGACCACTTAGCAGCAGCTAATCTGAAACATTTGAATCACAGCTGCTTTATTCTGATCCAGCCCTGAGAACATAACTGGGTCTCTTGTTTAGTTAATAATGGTCCACATCATTCCTCTGGGATTGTTTGAAATGTCTAACATCAATCTCCTTCCCTGGGATTTATATCTTTCTAACGCTTCTTCCTGTTCACCACAGGCATGAAGAGTAACTGCTTTCCTTTTTCATTTTTACAGCTACATAACTTTCGTATGTTTGCATGTCAGGGAACAGGCTGTCGTATCCCTTTCTCACTATACTCTAATCTGGATTAAATAACTTAATTTTTCAAGCATTCCTCATAACTCACCTTTTCTGGACCTCTGATTATTCTGTGCCTCTTACCACTTAAGATTTCACACTAAAAACTATTGAACACTGAACTTCTGGGCTTAATGTTGAGTAGTAGACTGGAAAGGAGCTAAGAAAACATGAAAATGTAGGTACAGAAGAAAGAACACCTATGACAGCAATAGTTAGCTAATGAAGGCCTATGGATGGTTAGATGGAGTAATCTCAGCCAGTTAAATACCTTTGATGAGACAGCATTGGTCATCAAGAGGGACATGGATAGAATGAGAAAGGCATCACATAAAACAAGTAACAGCTCCCTAGGTGGGAGAAATGATATGGATCTTCTTTGTCTGTGTGAGAAGTAAGTAAGACACCACAGATGTTGTCACCACTGGTAGAGAAAAAGGGGGCCGTACCCCTGTAAGACTGAAGAGCAATGCCTAAGCTCACTTCTATCCATAAGGTAGGGATTCTTCATAGTCAACTGAAGAAATAGTATACTACATATGTGCACTAAGATTCTGGCTAAGTCATTGGGATTGAAAAGGCACAAACTCACCCTAAATCTATCAATAGAATTATTATTTTTTTTAATGCAAGAATACCTATTCTTGTAAGAGTATGGTATAAACTACAGGCATTAACGTTTTTGACTTATTGTTGCACGTACAAGAAGAACGTGCAGTGGTCACCCCCTTCAGCAAAACAGCGAAGCCAGTTTAAGAGTCGTTGTTAAAACAAGACTTACTGTTGTTTTCAGCAAGAGATTATGGTATCTGTACAAAAGTAGACATGCCTTTAGGTTTCTTCTTGAAGTACAGTTACTGGCATGTGGAATAATAAAAGAAACATTCAATGGTTTAGGGCAAGACTAGCATTGAAAATAGACTTTAAATGACAAAAAAAATTGGAAGAGGCACTTATGTCCAGATGAGCCAAACTGTACTTACCTTTGACAGTAAATGCACAAAATTACATCTGGCTGAGAAAATCCCTTTGAGCTGGAAGTAATTGGCAGGTGGAATAGTACTCAGGGGAGTACCATGCGCTTGCTCTGTTCTTTCTTGTCCTTTGACATCTGCTTGTGCTTACTGCTGGAGGGAGACTGTTGGGATCTCTGACCAGGTACTGGCATTTGTGTATTTTTACATTATATTCAAGGGAGGATATCATGTGTTACCTTCCACGATTCTTCTCTTTGCATCACTTCAGTGGCTATTCTGGAATAATTGTAATGCCAATTCTGGGTTAAATCAAACAGAAGTGTTTTAACTGTCTGAATTTGCCGTGCTTATTTTACTTCAGCATTCTCAACTTTCTGTGGCTTTTTTCCAAGCATCTCCCACACTTGCCCAGCTCTGTTTAGTCTGGGAAAGGTATGAGTAAAATAGCTGAAGGTCATATGGCTACTATCCATACATAGCTAATCCTTTATCAGAACAAATATGAGCTGCAAAGAAAATTAGTGTCCAACTTTCCAAGAGGTTGATGACAGTCTGTCTGGAAACAACCAGAACTGAGCAAAATATCTACAATGAATCTTTGCTTACTTCACTGTGAACTGGTGGAAGCACTGTATGCTGATAACATTATTCAAATCAATATGAATTTAATCAAATCTGGTATCTGGGTGTGATTTGTCCTTTCTCTCTAGAATCAAGGAGGACTAATGCAACTTTTCTTTGCCTAAGCCTGGCACAATCTGAACCAGCTGTATTACGGTGTATACCTCTATATAATACATAATACAGACATCTGGGCCCCATGGGTCCTACCTTTGTGTGCTGTATCTTCTGAGAGCACTGAGGTGGTGTCTTGGTCTTCAAATATAATAGCTAGCACTCATTCTAGTTAGGGTCCACATGGAATTCATATGAAGATGTAGTTACTTTGAAAGAAAGACTGGGTAGATCAACTACTAAAGCTGTAAAACAAGCAGCAAAAGGTCAGATGGCCAACAAACTGTCCATCATCTTCAGAAAAGGCCACCCATCATCTAGACAGGCCCAAATCCAGGAAACTACAGCCCCATTAGCCTCATTTCAGTCCCTGCAAGTCCATGGATTCACCTGAGAACACACTTCCAGGCAGATGAAGAAGGTGGTGACTGGGAAGCAAGGGTAAATCTGGCCTGACCTGGGTGCTTCTATGATAAAATGACTGGATTTGTAATTCATCTCAATTTCAGCAAAACTAGACTGTAATGCTAGAAGTTAGACAGGACTTTTTTAAAGAAGAAAATGATATTAATTATATATATTATATTAATGAAGTTTAAAAATCTATGCTAAGCCAATGTAGGGAAAATATCCCAACCCCAAGCACAACAATTCAGTGTAGTGGTCTAGGAATGAAAAGCAACGACAAATCATCTCACTTGATCTGAGAAGCATTAATGTGGCTGATGAAATTGTCCTGTATTGCTCATGACTGGATGGAGTCCTTTTTCCACTTTGCCACTGTTACTGTAATCATATCAGTTACACAAATTCAGCAATCATCTAGAAAAATCTTCTTACTATGCTGTGTGTATAATATATATATAGATGTATCTCGGTGGCATGCGTTCTATTCAGTAATGAATTTGTTATATGTTACAAACAGGAAAAAAACTGTACTGACAGAGACCAAACTAATAGTGCCTTTCAATCCTTCCAGCTACTGTCTAAGAAAAAGACAAACATCATTTTCATAGGTGTGATGGATAGTGGTGACACTTAATTTGCTTTAGTAAGCCTGAAGAGTTTGAACCATGTAACTAACATGAATTCTAGCATTTCTTTCAGCTTTCATGAAAGGCTGACGCTAATTGTACATGTCGGGATTGGTGGTGACTAGGTACTGTGGTGATAGGTTTTTCAGAAGTGCTGAGAGATAGATAAAGTTAGGATAAACTGATGTATTTCATATTATGAGCAGCTGGATGAGCCCTGAACACCATACCCAAGTGATTAATTTCTGAATGGTGGTGAAAAGAGAGGGGGGTGCTTAAATAAATCAATGGTGATTTTAATAAACTGGGAGCTTCTAGGTACTAAATCTGTCTGCATCTGATCTGAATTGCAATTACCTGTCAAAAATTCATCCATCATTGCAAGTTCCAGACAAACTTTCTGGCAGCAGATGTTTCAGGAAAGCTATTTCATATGGGAAATATATCGTCTGGTGTACAGCATTCCCAAGAACAAAAAGCAAAGTAGAAAACATTTCACAAGTAACAGCAATAACTTCTATGTCATACCTAAACCTTGTTTATTGGTCAACATAATTTGTAATTGTGAATTTCCTACATAAATCAGTCAATGAAATACTAGTCATAATTCAGCTGATCTCAAATAGATGTAGTAATTAATTCAGTATGTGTGTACTTGCAAAAGCAACGGTATTTCCATTAACTTCAAATTCAGCATTATGAAATCCTATCTCTAAGGCTAGAAGACTGGTGCCTGCTTTTTGGAAAAAATGTGGTGTTTCTCCGCCAGCCAGCCTATGGGAAGATCTTTAAGAGATAGCTCAAAATATGTCACGCTCCCTCAGATCTCTGTTCAGCAGATGTGGGGCTACCTGTGCAAAGTCTCTCTTAGACCAAGCCAAAAACTACCTAAGGATGAAACTAACTTAGAAGAATATCATGAATTCAGGGTACAACACATCATGTAAACGTTCTAATTGTTCTCCAAACATCATCCTTGAAGTTCCTAATAATGTCAGTTAAACCCTATCTACCAATATGTCTGTTATAATGTGGAACGTCACAGATGAGGCATCTAAGCAACCTTAATTCCACCCTCTAACAAGATCATACAGCATAGATACACATTCCCAATCTCAGATTGTTTGTTGATTCTCAAAACCACATTAGGTTTTCCTCCTCAGTACCATGACCCTTGCTTGTTTGAGATCTCTCACAGCCAGGCTGCTCTTCTAAACTGGGGCTCACTTTCCCAACTATTTTCTGATGATGACTGAGATGATAAATACTGGGCGAGGGGGGGGAGAGGGGGAAGATCCAAAACACAGAAGAAACTGGGGGGAAAAAAATGTTTGCCTGCCACTTAATAGGGGTTCATTGACTTCCTGTCAGAAGAGAAGGACCGAATGTGGACTGTTTGAAGGATTTAAATTCAGAATACCTTAACTCCAGTTTTTCATTGACACCTGTTCCACCATTTGATACATGACTGGTCCCTTCTCATGTGGCCAGAAGGCAACATAATGAACATTTCTTTGCAGCCATCACTGAAATTGTCATATAACACCGCTATTTCTCATCTAAACGTGTGCCTTGAAAATGACCTCTGAAGACAGGCTGGACATATGATTAGAAGATTGCTATCCCAGCCAAATGACACCCCAAAAGCTGTTCTACTGTCACCTCTATCAAAACCCTCCATTCTGTTTGCCAATTATACTAGCAGAATCTATCACTCTTTTCAATTTTCATTATATCAGGAATTTACTTTGCACATTTTCTTCCTCTATGTAGTACTTTAAAATCATATTTCATTAAATGCTGGTTCTAACGTAATTGAGAGCAATTCACTTCTAAAGTAACTGCTGACAGATGGATCCATTTATATCTTATACATGATGTGCTGGGCTTCTTATCTTGTCACCTGTGTCTGGTGTTTGAAAATTCATCTTTTGTATTAGTAGCTTGGAAAGCTTGATACACTACATCAAGTGTATTAATTTGAGCTCTACTCTCATACTCCTGCAAAACTGACGCCTGCCAAACATTTGGAGAAAACATCTTGGTTTGTCTTTTACTTTGCAATATGTCATTTTCAAAACTCCTCAAAGCGAATGAATGCAGAAGTCCTTGTGGCCTCTTCCCAACCACATTGAAATAGATAGAAGGACTCCTGTTGGCTGAAGAAGCTGTGAGTCAGCCCACGATTGCCCTAAATATACTAATAAGTTAATATACCGTGGACGTTAGGTGCTTTCACAATGCAGTTCTCCTTTGGGATAGAGACAGATTTTGCAGCTCCCCCGCCTTCAATTTTTAGCCCTGTTGTCCCTATTTCTCCATTTAGCAGTGCATAATGTTAGCAGTGTAATATTTTATGTAGAATAATAGTATTAAGAAAATAATTACCTGTTGCGTGTCCATTACATTTAGCAGTGCATAATGTTAGCAGTGTAATATTTTATGTAGAATAATAGTATTAAGAAAATATTTACCTGTTGCGTGTCCATTATTCTCCTTCATTTCCGTTATTTATCTGTACAGCATTAGCTTGGAAGGAGCACGGGTACTTTGTGCAAATCACTTCTCAGGCCTGTGACAAGAGATTGTGTCCACTCCAGGGGTTTACTGCCTCAGCACCGGCTCCCATTACCATCTGTCCAGTCCCTTCTGCCAAAGCCACAGAGGAGAACCAAAGCGCAGGAAATAAATGGCCAGCCACCTGTAACAGCGTAAAACATGGGTGCTTGCAACTAGCACTGCACGCTAACCAGAGGAGAAAGTCCATCTCTGGATAGTAAATGAGCAGTAGTAAGTAGGGAGTAAATTATAATGAACCTTGCAAGCAAGGATAAATAACTTTTGTCTTATGCAGTAGAGAAGCTGGAGCCAGCAAAGGGAAAAATAGAGAGGTGAATAGCATGGAAAATGATCCTGGCAAGAAACTTCATAATGAGCAGAGGGAAAGATAATTTATATCAAGATCTGGGCACAGCAAGAACTGCAAGTGAAGGCTATGAGCCTAAAACCAGACCTGTCCTCTCTTTACATTAATGAAAGACTGTGTTTTAGGAATATCAAAAGGAAAACTAACTTCCAGTCTTAGAAGTAGCTGGAGGAGCAAGGGCTTCAGGCTGAAGATGCCATCCAAGTTGCAGGTATCCCAGCAGAGCTGTCGGCAGCAAGGCCAGGTGGAGCAGCACAGCATTGGTGCCAGAGGGCCATGGGTTGGGACGTGTTTTTCTGGGGCTTTGGATCCACAAGTCAGGGTTACAGCGTCACGGGACGGGCAGAGGAGACTGTTCTGAAGCTACGTGGTACAACCAAGAGTTGTGTGCAACAAGTCAACATTTTCTTTTTGTCCTGGTGGGTTATTTACCTCCTTGTGCTAATGGTTAAGGGCACGATCCCGTCCTATTTAGCTGTCACCCAGACCTCTGTTTCTCCAGGTTGTTTGATGAAGTCTTGTGAGATGACAGTGGATTCATTATTTTAGAAATTGCCAGGGCTTACCATGGAAAGGGCAAGGTGCCAGCACCAGTCAAACAATGTCTAACTCCTTGATTAGAAGCAAATTGTTTGAAGCTGGAATTCTTCCCAACTGGTGTTTTTAATTTAATTTTCCTGTAGAAAGATTGTTGAAAAAAGCTGTTACAGCTACTTTGATCATGCATTCCTGCAGCTTTAAAAATTAAACTTATTCTAAGTACAGACCACATATGTTTCAGGCCTATATACATCATATATTTTAACGTTGCTAAGGCATCTGTGACCTCAGCACAGAAATATCATGAGAGGGAATGGCAGAAGCCAGCTAGAAGGAGGACAGGAGGTCTAAAGCCTAAACCAGCCTCGTTAAAACCTATTTTGCTAAGTTTGACAAAATAATAACCACCCCTTGATCCATTTTCCTGAAAGCAGTGATCAAATGTTTTAGAGACCAGTTTCATTCTTATTAATAATTTTTTACTAAGAAGGATGGAAAATGTCTAATGTGATAACTATGAAGGTATGCAGAGTCTTTTTTATTATGACCATGAATATTTATTTGTTAGATAAAATCACCCTTAAACAGCAAAGTCCTCTTCTATTGCACATATGTGCCTGGTTCTTTTAGCTATGGCTTCATACATGTCCACCATAATGAAATACCTACCTCAGGTGCATGAAACAAACATAATCGAAATATCATAGACTCAATACTATGAGACCGTATTTCTGTCATTTTTCATGGCACGCTGTAAGCTTTCTTTCATTAAAAAGAACAAATGTGATACTTGAATCATTCAAAGGAATTGCAGCTATACAACCTCTTTGAACTATCCATTGATATCTACAGAAAGCAATTTAATCCAGCTGCTCTTCTCACCCCACACAACACAAAGACAAAATTCTCAGTTTGCATTACGTTAGCCTTCAGGTCTTCTTAAAGATAAATAGTTCCCTGCAGATTTACATTAAGGATTATGTGTCTTCATTCTGAATAACTCTGGAAATAAATTAAAGGAAAGGAGGCACAGCCTTTAGCTCTTTTTCTGGGTCTTCATTTCAGATGATAATTTTTAGATAGCACTTTTGTTTCATCTATCCAGCACTAGGCTGCAGTAGTGGTGCTTAAGTATGTTTGAGGACAAAATGTAAAATGTTTTCAGAAAACATCCTCTCTTGCCCTTCCCCTTTCCATTGTCCTAATACAAAGGTGAACATTTTTCTCAATAATCTCAGAATTTTGAGGCAGATGAATTGTTGCACATGAACTTGACTACTTTGCCACTCAACTTAAAGTTCTAAGTTCTCCATGGTTCTCTAGGAGAACCATCACATGTTCTGTGATGAGACATCTAATTCACAATGAGCAGTGTGTTACAAAACTC
Source organism: Aramus guarauna (assembly GCA_013400195.1). Taxonomy (NCBI): domain Eukaryota; kingdom Metazoa; phylum Chordata; class Aves; order Gruiformes; family Aramidae; genus Aramus; species Aramus guarauna. The sequence continues at coordinate 891,657 of VXBL01003303.1, forward strand.
AATGAATGATTCTTGCAATGCTGAATCTTCTACCACCTCTGGAAAGTATTTTCAAAGCACTGCATGACTCATTGCTATGAAAACGTCTCTGATCTACAACTTAATGCTGTCATTACTGGAATTCAGTGCCAAATAACCTGTGGCCATTCTACACCTATAATGTCTGAAATAGATTAATTAAGTTTCTGTTCTACCTGCAAGACAGAAATGATTATTTCTAACCATGAACTCTGAAAATCCAGTTAAAATATTCCCATTTTTCCTACACAAAAGAATGAACAATTAGGTAAAAACATTGCATCTATTTTTAGGTTAGGTAGGTTCTATTTTTAAAGTATTTATTAGATTTTGCCTAGCAGATCATTGTGTGGTGCTTCCAGATCTCCAAACTTTATCAATAGCTAACTGAAGAGCAAAGGCAGGCACATCGTGAAGCAAGGAAATGTTTCCCTCCGTACTGCTTAACTAGAGCAGAGAGAATTTCTTTTTGTTTACACATGTGGTATCTTTATATTCTTGAGACTTCTCCAAAAATTGAGAAGACTAAGGATGACTTCCAAATCTTTCACTCCAAGTTGGCTTCGACACGTCTTTTTTCTTTTTTTCTATACCTTTCCTTGGTTTGGGGTGTTTTGTTTGAATTATCACTGTTTTGCTTCACGTTCTAACTAGGCTTTTAATATTAACACCTGAGCACAAAAAATTAAGACACTGTTCCACTTGACTTAAAGCATTATGCCAGACTGTTGAAATAGTCCGGGATACCTCAGCTGTAGAAATTAGGTGCTGATAATTATGCATCCTATGAAAGATTTCAAAATTGTGTTTCTTCTCAGTTAGGGCAGTGTAGTATTTGACACTGCCTGTTTCATTGAGCTTAGGCTGTTCTTAGGGAATGTGAGTCATACAGAAAAGGGCACAGCAGCTAAAAAAAGCCAGTAAAAAATAAAAGAAACAAGAAATACTTTGTGTGATTTAGCAGCCTACTTGGAAACAGAAAACAGAATGCTGTTTAGTTTTATGGCAGATGAAGAGAATTGGTTTCTCGGTCTTTGAATATACATATAGCTCTGATTTAGCATAGCAAGGTAACGACTAGCCCTGACTGTAGAAAAGAATATTCATATGATATATTTTCCTGGCTTTTTAAAATTGAAACTGTGCCACTTCTGCTGGAAGATTTTCCCTTATCTAGCCTGCAACCTGTCCTTTTTCTTTCACTATTTCAAGTCCACGTGCGAAAAGCCAGCACTGCTGGATCCGTCTCACAGCCGGGAGGGATTTACACAAGCAGAAAGGGAAATGGACACTGATTCTTGTTCCTTTTCCCCATTTGCAGCCATCGTAGGTGCACGTGCCTGAAGTTTCTGCTTGGGTAAGACATTAATTCCCTCCCTTCGTCAGGCAAAGCTACAGTGATGGACTTTTGCCTGTGACAGATTAAAGCGTGTTCAGCCGCTATCCCTCCAAACAAAACCTCCATCCAGAGGAACTGTGGGCAGATTTAGCTGCAAAAAGGGCAGTGAGAAACAGTCGGGGTTGGCACAGCCTTCAGCAGACGTACGTGTCGGCAAAACGGACATCTGGTTACTTTTATTAAATGGGTTGGTGTCCAGCAGAATATGGAAACAACCTACTGCTGCTCCTCTTCGACGTCAAAGTCTGTTCCTGATCGTGGGGCGGGTTTGGTTTTTTCTGTCTGCACAGAGTAGCAGGCAAAGGTAATCTCAGAATGAGGTATTTCCTTCTCCTCATCCTTATCCCCTCAGATTTTACAACAACAGCATACTAAGTGAGAACAGAAGGACTGAATAAATGCAAAAAACTGATCAGTTTGGCACATCTGGAAAAACACGCCTGTGTGCTTCCTTCCTTAAATGCTGCAAACAGGTGGTAACTGCAGCTGCCTGAAAAACTTCATCTTATTATCTTATTCCCATGAAGAATTCTCTTTTTTTTTAAACATCCCCAAAGTGAGATTTTTCAATTTTGAGGTGGTTCTGACTTGCAACAAATGCCATTTAAAAAGGGAGAGACAGACACTATAAAAAAGAGCACAAAATCCACGCAGATGCAATTTTCTAAGAAACGCCCCC
>VXBL01003303.1:893757-951848 GCA_013400195.1 Aramus guarauna
AAAAACCCCCCCCCCCCCCCCCCCCCCCAAACCAAAAAACACACCAGAATTAAGATTGGAGAATCCTACCATACCCTGACAGATACAGTCTTCGAGCAAGAATTTCCAACATCTCCACTGGCTGATTTGCTGCAGGAATTAGAAGTCTGTGCAGCTACTGAGATTTTCATCCGTTCAAGGTCAAGGTAAATTAACTGCACGTGATTTTAATGGGAGAAACGGGGCACTGTCACCTGCCACCCCGGAGGCAGTGGCCTGTCTTGGGGCTGGAGCTGCGTGAGGATCTCTGATCTGTACTCGTAACCACGAACTGTGGATTTATATTGGAATAACTCCTAAAATTTCTACTGCAATGTACCCCTATGGAGATAAATGACTTTAAATGCACCTTTAAGCAATTGTGGAAATTTCTAAGCTAAGAACTTATTCATATGAAACTGTGATAAAGCTTTGAACATGAACTGAAATTTGAAAACTGTAGCTTTTGGCTGCCTTTCAAGAAAGGGTTTTTTTTCTTTTTTTTTTTTACTCTGCATTTAGTCATCCAAAATGAAAATATAAGAGAAATCGAAGGGTAACTGCTATGTGCCATGTTGCATTGATTGTGGAAGTTATTTTACATAGTTCTGGGAATGCACAAGTTGCCACAATCTTTTCATGTTTTATTTATAAAAATCTTGCACGATAAGGTGGCTGCGGGTAGATAATAAGACTAATGCCCGAGACAACTCCTTACCTTGTACTTGCAAGAAAACAAGCTGGAATGGCAAGACTGTTCCACGTAAATGGTGCCCTCGCATAGGTTTACCGCTTCTCTCTCAGTTCTGTCCTCGTTCCGTCTCCCTGTGTTGCCTGACTTTTATGACTCATTTTAATTTTAAAATCGCCAACATGAAGTCTTCGCTTTTCTGCGTGTCTGAAAAGCACCTTGCAAACCTACGGGGATAAATAAATAACGTTAGTGATTAATACTTGATCAGGTCCCTTGTAGTTCTCAGCCTTAGTATTGACTCTGTTGGCCTGTGCACATACAAGCCGCGAAGCTGGCATTAAAAATTATTTCCTCTTAGACGTCAGTTTGGTGTCACAGGATGTGTGTAAAAGAGCAGCACGTGCGTGTGTTTGTTTTGAGCTACGAATGCAGTCACTCAGTTTGCACTGTAAATGTATTTCTTTTTTTTTTTCCCAGGAAGCTTTCAAACAGAATGTCCTTCACTCCTGTGTCTATAAATGTGTATCACAGCATGATCGAATGGATTAATTCAGGGATTCAGGTAATCTTCCTAAACGTGCTGCGTGCCCATCGTCCCTGGTGCCCATACCTGTGACTGGGTGCTCTGCGCTGGTCATGCTGGTGGTGGTGATTTCTGTGCTGCCCCACAGCAGCCAGCCTGCGCGCCTGCTCTTCTCTCTCGCCTCCAGAGTTTCTGCTTCATTTTCCTCCTCTTGATTTTCTGTTCCCTACCACAATTGTGGAAAACACATACAGAAAGCAAATTTACTAATTTGGGATTTCATTCAGGGAATTTTATGGCCAGGTTTTTTTAATACTGAAGCCTGCAGGCACTCTGTAGTCCTGAAGGCAGAGCTGTGCAGCTCCTCACGCAGCTCTAGGGGGACCGTTTTCTACCTGTAGCTTTCTACCTACTTCACCGTGCCTGCTCTATAAATAAGACAGGCTTCTAAGGATGGAGGACAAGCCTCTTTCAAACCACTTTGTTCTAATTAACGAAGAAAAGCTTGTTTTAATTAACAAATGCTCTGCCACAAATAAGCTCAACAGCTCAAAAAAAAAAAGTGGAGGTAGCAGTTCAATTAAATACTAAACAAAATAAGTGCACATAAGTATTTCATGGAAGCCACCACTTTTCCTATTCCCATTATATGCAACTGAGTTTTCCTCCATTGATCTTCTTGGTCTAATTCTAAAATGGATGATGATTCTTTAGCTTGCTTGCTTTTTCTCCAAATAAACAAAAAAAATTTGATCCCTTTAGAAAAGAAACAGGCAAACAAACAAGGAAATGTTTTATATTTGGGTTTATCTTTTCATTTAGTGGCGGATGGGTTTGTTGGTTGGGTTTTTTTTTACAGCCACCTTTTGAAATCAGTATGTTATTTTGTCATTTCTTTGTAAAAGAGTAACAGCGTTGAATCTTTATCATATTGATCGTTTTACAAGTTTTCATCTGGGGTCCAAGATAATACACAGCATTGTTATTGCATTATTATTTTTCATTTGTATCCTATTGATTTGCTGCCAGTAACTTACAGGTCAATTTACAAAAAGATGGGGTATGATTTATATTTTTTCTAAGAGATTATGCCACAATGGGAATGCTTTTATAAGGTTGTCAGATCTCTAGGTTTGTTTTTTCTTCTCTCAGGAGTGCAACACATTCATAGATTAGTGGTGTGGTTCCACCTGGATTTACACCCAGAGTATCCATGACTTTCATATAATTCATATGAATAAGTGGCTATACACAAACCTACACTTAAATTGGAATTTTACTCCCAGGGAATGGTTCTTTTCTCGCTTCTCCCTGTATAAGTCAGAAATACTATACAAAGTCGGTATAGATACATTGATGTAAAAGAGATGGGAGGGGAGATGTTATATGTCTAATCACAAGCTACCACGGTTTAACATCTCCGAATGAGAGGTACTAAACATACACATGAAAAATGATTTTTAGCACTGGCCAGGCCAAGGTTGGCACTGAAAAAGCGTATCCTGTCTGCACGGTGAGTAGTGCCTTGCCCCAACCCGAGGAGCTGCAATACCTTTCCAAAGGGTTAGTGTGGGACCATCATTCATCCCAGTTCAGAGCCATCTGAGCCTGCCCTGCCCCTGGAGCGGGGCTGGAGGGTCCCTGCCTCCTAGGTTCTCCCTTCCGATCTGCACCAGAAAGGCCACACATATGCAAATTTTCTGTATTTTCACCCAAATCCTTCTGAGCGATGCATTGAAGAAAATTGGGACACCGAGGTTAGAAAAGTTTGCCATAGTAATTACAGTTTACTACCAACTAGCAGTAATCCAGTTACTACCAGCTTTGTACCTAGAAGGCCCACTTTTAAAAGAAAATCAGAAATCTTAGCCAAATTTTCCTTATTATTTATATTTGACTTACCGTCATTAGAGTTTAGCTACCAGGAAAGCAAGGATTATAACAGTATGTAAAATTGCACAAGTGCACATATTCTTTTTATTCCTTCAGTATAAAACTCCTACTACAGAATTCACACGGGGTTAGGGTTTTTTTAATTATTCATACCAAATGTGTTAAATGCAGTAGGCTGCTGTATTTACACACCCTGATGTGTACTATTAGTTTTCTCTGGAACCCGTCCAGGTAAATCAAACCCACAGTGAGGGACTTCCAGTTCGTGTTCTATCCACAGTATATTGAATTTCCCTGGCATCCTTTTAGCAGGAGCAAGTTTGACAAGAGAAATTTTTATAGCACAGAATACCCTTTTCTGCTAGTGAAAATTTCCAGGTTTGGAATTGAGCTAATGTTTCATACTGGTTTGTGGTGTGGAACTGGATGTTGAACTTAAACCACACTCTTCCCAGCACAGGTGACTTGAATAATCTTCCCAGTTTGGGAAATTTTATTCTGAATCATTCGCTGAGCTCAAAAGTAAGACACGGTCCAAATCAATTTCTCCACATTCAGAATGTGGCCCATGACAAGAAAAGAATCTAGTAGCTGAAGGTGATGCCCATGTGTTGTAGGAATATTTCAAAGAACCTTCGAGCTTGTTTTCTTCTCAAACTTACCTATGTTTTGTTTCACATGTTGACACCATTAGAATACAACTGTATTAGGAGAGAGGTCAAATGAGATTTCCTGCTTAAAATGGAGCTGTAAAGTCACAGAATGTGCTGTCCCTGGCCGTTAAAAGCAGGACTTGCACGACAGCTCATATATATATGCAGCTAAGTATTTTTTTAATGTATTTATGTTAATATTTGAGGGGAAAATGGCCATTTTCCAAGACTTCTGGAAATTCTCTTAATCATTGTTGAATTATATAGTGATATTTATAGACACAGAAAAAATATCCAAACATTTTTCCTTCTTGATAGCATTCCTGACTGTTTCAGTTCAGGTGAGATTTTAAAAAAAAAAGACTTCATGAAAAATGCCAAATCTTTAAATTTTTACGAGAGGAATGTTTGATCTTTTACACATATTTGCATATGAAAAAGTTTCTGAATGTTCGATTCAGAACATCTAACTTCTAGTTTCAAAATTTGTCCTCCTTTACAAGAATCAAAGATGTTTTAAAATGGTCAAAATCTGCTGTTTCAGTAGACCTCACTCACCTTTGTTGTCTTTTTTGTCTGATACTTTAACGAACAGAAGGAATTTAATGTTGAGCTTTATTGTTAAATACTGTATTATTGTATTAAAATTCAAATTAACGCCCTGTACAAGGAGAGCCTTGCATCTGTTAATTAATTAGTGAAAACAAAGAAGTCCATGCTTTCCTCACTTCCGTTATACCTAGCAAGAATGGGAGATTCAGCAAGAGTTTCAAAGTTTCAGTACTCAGACGTTTAGAAAAGATCCCAAGCGCTTTTTGCAATAGTGAATATGGTATTTGTTCCTTGACTCAGATTTAGAAATTGTCTGAGACATTCTGACTGCTATAATAAACATCAGCTAACATTTTTAGAAGTTGGGATATTTGAAAAGGATCAATGACCAGAAAGCTGAATGGAACTTATTACTGATACACTATTTGCAATCGATGAACACACACGTGCAAAAAAAATAAATCAGCATTTCTAAATCTTTTAAATCTTAACTTAACCATATTTGTAATAATTCTTCCTTCACTCTCTGATTATGAAAAAGTAAAAAAGCAATGAAATACGTTACCTAAGTGTAATAATTAATTGTGTTACTGACTGCTTTTTTTCAGCAATGAAATACAGTCCTTGAGTTAAGAAGTGGCTCTTACCATAGATATTAAACTCTTCTTCTGGAAGTTCTCTATGTAATGCACGTTTTCTCGTTTGGTACAGCCCTAGTGCTGGACAATGTCAAATGGGTTATCTCCTGTCAAGGTAGAGTGCATCCTTCCCCAACCAGTAGGTCTCTGAAGGGTTACTGATGTGCCGTCTGTTGACTTGGCTCTCAGAATATGAATAATTCGTGGCAGGATCCCAAATGAAGAATAAAGTTTCAAATCTGTGTTGAGGATAAACATATTTATATCACTTTAACACAATTACTTAATGCTATTACCCAATAATAAGGTAGCTCTTTTGGAAATTTTTGTATGTAAAGCTATCCTCACTTTTTGTGAAGTTATGAAAGTACATTACAGTGCTTTGGAAAAAAAACAAATCTTTTTATACAGTGCTATTACAGAAGAACTGCCCAAGCAAATCAAGTTATCAGTCTGCACATCAGAGCCTTAATCATCTGAGTTTCGCTCTTGCATGCAGAAGCAAACACCATAGTCATTCATATTATAATAACCTCTAACTTAAGTTCAGGCAGTGTTGCAGAACCAGCAAAATGTTTAGATCTTTGGTTTCTGATGTGAATGCTGCTCAGCTCAGATTTTTAGAGGACACGCGATGGCTAACCTTTCTCAATGCTGTGACTTTATTGCGTAGAGCTATTGCGTTGGTTTTGTGGATGGAGAGATAACCTTGCATAGATGTTATCGATGTTCCCTGAACTGTCAATCAAAATTTAACTTCTTCCCATCTGCCCTGAGTAAAACATATATCTATAAGCTGTTTTTCTGGTGTAGAGAAGCCAAAATTTCACGCTAGAACAAATCATGTAGATTAAATGTCAACAGCCATAAACCTCAAGTAGGATTTTGAAACTCAATTACTGGATTATGCTGGACCATTCTAATTCTTCATAAATCTTTCATCTGTCTTTTGATATCATTAAGGAGCTTCTATGATGATAAATTATTGTGTGATAATATAAATATTTTTTTAAAAGGACACAAAATTAATCTTTTTAATAAAACCTCTACTAGGAAGCAAGTGCTTCCTTAAAAATGAAAAATCATTGCCACAATCTAGAAGTGGCTGAAGTGATGAACAGATGCATTACTGTGGAGAGGACATCCTACTGCGATCAGAAAAGCAACTTCTGCGTGTTCGGTTGTTTCTGGTCCTACAGAAAATCTGTCATTCAGCAACATCAGGGCATTTGAGAAAGGGCATCCTCACACTTCACAATTTCAGAGCATAGCATGGCTGTTTTTACAAATAATTCTTTTTTGGTATTTTATATTTCCAAATTTTTCTTCTTCCCCGTGGATCTGCAACATATTTACAAAATATATGTGAAGGTGCAGTTTATATTGCTAGGTTTTGTTGGGGTTTTTTCCTTAACAAAATATAAACTATGTCAAAAGGGTACTTAATGTTTACACCAAAAGGGGAAAACCAGGTGTCCTGATAGCTTCTTGGCTTGATGAAAGCCCACTGAAGACAGGAGTATTTCTACAGATTTCAGTGCTGTGGCCATGTAGGATGTTTCTGGACAGAAGCTAAAAGTGTAAGTCTATGCAATTGATCTTTTTCCCTCAGACTTCATTTCTGTATGTATCTCTAGCCCAGCAGTGAGAGGAGAGCAGTGATCTGTACAGTTTCTCTTTTCTGTCCTTATTAACCACAATAGTTTTTTAAAGAAATTAATAGAAAGAAAAACTTTGATTTTGTTATTTCTGACATAACAATGGGGCTGACAGTCTTAGTCTGCCGTCTCTGGTGCATAATGTATGATTTAGAAGTATGTGCTAGTACATCACAGGTTTTGTTTGTGATGGTTTTCTCTGTGTTCGGAACGTATCTAAATATCACTGTAGTTAACCTAGTTATTATTATTTTCTATTTAGTAATTCTTCAGAAAAATATTTTCCAGGAACTCTTCATTAGTTCTCTGAAAATTAAGCACACAGACACCATAACTACCTTGCTTTGCCCCATGACATCCATCAGCGTTATTAAATGACTCTAATAACACCACAGTTGCTGGAAAACCTGTTGAGATTTAACAAGTGGCCATATGCTACTCTCTACTAGACAAAAAGCAGAGGGGAGTAAAATGCACCTGAAAAACCTGTCAAATGGGGGCAGAGCTGAGAGCTCACTACATTCCCCCTTTTGTAGCCCATATTCCCGGGAGATCTTTCCGCAAGGGGAGAACTGTCCCTCTCTGGTGCATAATGCATTACCTGCGCTTCCAATTTCTGCCAAATCAGCTTTGTCCTGCGTATCCTGCGCCTGCAAGTGCTTGCAGGAGCCAGTTATCCAGCCATGCAGTACAGCTTGCAATATTATTTCTTCTGTGTTGTGGAAGCCAGCAACTGTCTGTGAACCCCCTTGTTCTAAGACTAGAAAAGCACTCACTGTGGGACTGTAGAAACCTCAAAGGTCTTGACTGCCAGCTTTGGGAAATGTCCTCCCTATCTTTTAGGGAGAAGAGATTGTGTATGGTCCTTGATTCAACACGTGCCAGACTCGCAACTCACGGCCAAGCGGTGACAGAGAAATTACAGATGATCCACGGCTGTTTCAGCATGGCTATATTCATCTTGCAAGACATCTATTTTTGCTGGACTAACAACTGCTTGCTTTTTTTTCTGCACAGTCGCCTTCATTCAGCAAATTAATCTGCTGGAAGTTGTAGCTGAACTTAGTAGCTGAGTCCGTTCTGTTAGTCTCTGGTCCGTAATGCAGGATCTTTTCTTTTTTTCAGCCAGAACATTCCCTAGTCTCTTGTTACTACTCCCTTTAGAAATATATGATCGTGCTCTTCTTAAAATATTTGTATCAATTCAAGTATCTGTAGCAAAAAAATCCCTTTACTTCTTTTTCTCTGTTTTTTGGCAGGACATCTTCCCAGGGATGTGTCACCACTTGAAGACTGATCTTGCAAAGGAGAAATCAATTCTGAAGCGAATCCTAGTGCTTCTTTTTAAGAATTAGCATTTCTCTTTCCCACGGCTCTTCCTCTTCAATAAGGTCTAAACATCTCAAGCCATTCTGGCATATTCCCTAAAGTATTTAACCACCTGAAGACAGACATAGGGATCTTCAAAAATTTCTGAATCAGTTCAGAATGAAGCAACAACGTGTGTATTTCATCACTGAAACACCACAGAAGTGTCAGATTTCCTGTCCTTCAGTGACTTCGCATCAGGACTTGGTGCCTTGTTGGATATGCGTGTACTTAACACAAGATACCTGGATGAATTCCAGGGCCACACGGTGAGGTTATTTACCATGTGTTATACAGGTGGTGAGTCTAAATGATCTAATGATCTTTTGCCCAGAAAATCTCTTACTCTACATAATACTCTTGACCTTTTCATCTGTCACTCATTTATCTGCACTCGGAAAAGGCTGGCGAGTGGCTTAGTTTATTGATGGCATGCTGTGTGTCCTAGGATGGTTGTTAATGTGCTGTAATTCTTTATACAGTCATTACAGCACTATTAGAGACCTTAATCTCAGTCTTAATGTGGTCATTGGAAGAGTTTTACACAGGTTATTACTACTGTTTGCACTATTCGGCAAACGCTAGGCAGCAATTAAAGAGGGGGTTACTTCCCATCAAACCTGTACACGGTATGTTGGTGAAATATGTTTCAGAGATATAATTCACCCATCCACCAGAGCACAATAAAACACCATCTTTATTTCTGATTTTATTGGTTTTGTCTGCTCTCATCTGGTCCCTGAACATTTTATCTGTTCACACTTTTTTTTTCTAATGCAATAAAAAGAGCAGACGGGATTTTGCCCTTTATTTAAAATGTTTTGCCAAATTTAAGGCTAAATAACAGCCACTTTTTGTGTTGTATATTTTCAGACTTATCAGAGAAAGAAATATTTTGAAACTAAGCATGCTCTACAGGATCCAATCCATGTTTACCAGGAATAGTCTGTCCCTACCATCTTATTTTTCTTTTGCTCCTATATGAACCTGTCCCTCTCGACTTCAAAAGCAATGTAAGTCTGTTAGACGTGGAGTGAAGGAACTGCATTTCCTTACAGTAGGTTTGTGTATTAAATTAGCTGTCGGGGTCCCTGCCCCCCAAAAAACTTCTCCTTATGTCATTTCCTCCCTCCACATCACCTTACTTTGTCAACCTCTGCACTTGCTGTGGAAGTGGGTACGTGTGCCCTTAGTCCTCTAGTGGAGAGTCATATTCCCAAGACAGCAGCAGCACCCATGAGGTCTGGGTCACTGAACACGTCCCGTTGTTCCTCTGTTTGTTACCCACCTTGCCGGGAGAGTCCCCCTTCCCGCTGGAAAGGTGGCAAAGATGGTGCCCACCAGCTCCTGCCCTATGTGGATGGATTGCAAAGTGTGGTGGTGCCCAAATGTACATCTCAGCCCACAGATGGGACTTGAGAGTTGGGCATCGAGTCTTGGGTACTGTGTCCTCTCTGTGGGAGCTGGGCACCTGCGTTTCTTCACGCCTATTAAAGGAAAAAGGGAGAGGAAAGATCTGGCTCCCAGTCCCTACATAAATGGAGTTTAAATCATTTACATTAGGAATTCAGTGAGCAGAGATCCTTGCTTTCAAGCAGATACGTCTTTTCAGAAACAAGCTGACACTCTCAGCACCAAAACAGATCACGGGAACGACAATAAAAAGCAGTGTTCTGCCAAAGCTAAAGGGAGAGGAGTCTGTCAGGGAGAATGATGGAGCAAGAGGAGTGGTATTGTAACAGGCAAAGGCGGGAGGGGGGAAAAGGAGTGAGAAGTATGAGAAACTGGAAAAGACTTTAAGGGACATAATGCTGTTTAATGGGGTAGAAACTGAGAGGCAAGTGAATTACGAGCCAGTGTGATTAGCATTTTTTCAAGATGATTTGTAAAAGGTGACAAGTTGTAGATTAAACGCTTTGATTCGCCTTTTTCTCGCTTTGCCTGTACTTGTGTCATTCATTTAATATAATAACCTCTACTAAACAGTCACAGGCTGCAGCATATTTTTGTTGACCTTGTAATAAGGAAGAAAGATAAGATTCTGGAATTTGAAGCATGCATTGGCCAAAGGGTAAAATAAAGAAGTATAGCTGCATGAATTTTTTTCATGTCACAGGATGAATCAAGGCTCATGCATCATAGGAAGTCCAAAATAATTTGGTTCATATAATTTCATCCTACATCTCAATTCTAAAATTGTATTCAAATGAAAATCTTTATTCTTAATTCTCATTCAGTGAAGCTTAGATGAGCCTGAGATTTCAGGTATTCCCATAATGGGAGTTATGGGAATTATTTTCTCTGTGACATAGAAGTACCTAGAATGAGAAACAGTAGCGGTTTGGGGGGTTCTTTCTGCTTTCTTTTCTTTCTTTCTTAATCCTTTCTATCCAATGTGGCACAAATGCAATCTACATTAAGTTAACAAGTGAGGGAAAAAAAAAAAAAAGTCTTTCAGACTTTAGAGGATACTACGATTTCTACGATACTAGTATCATAGAAAAACTGTGCCTGCAATACAAAGACAAAAGATATCAAACATCCTAAGATATGCTTTCACAAATCAACAAAGTACATACACTAGGGGAAAAAAAAAAAAAAAGCAGCATTCCTCTGGACTATGACCCTAAGATGAGAAACTGTGAAAACCTGCAAGTGTAAAGTAAGTATGAGATGGTTGTCAGTGTAATGTCAGCTTCTAGCAGAACAGGAATAACTCAGAAGTCTTGGGACAAGTTCTCTACTGCCATGCACATGGTACAGTCTTTTAATCAAAACCCAGAACGAAGAGTTTCCAGCCAGCCACAAAGTATCACGTCAGCCCATGCAGAAAGAGAACTACTGCAGAAATGGTGCTTTACCAGTATTTAAGTTCTAAACCAAATACTAGATGGGGTTCAGCTTGAATAATGATCTTTGTTGCTTTCCGTTTTCCTTTTGCATAAAGTATCTTTTGGTGTGTATTTTTTTTCAGCATGCTTCTATACAGCCTCAAAGGATCCGTCTTGGGAGCACTTCCCAGATTTGACCTTTAGATATTGACAGGGGAGATGTATAAGCGTGTATTCTCATGTTCTACAGTAAGTATTGACAATAATGACAGGATTTCCCTGTCTTTTGTAAATAATTTTTACATATTCACATGACTTCATGATACAGTTAGCCTTCCGAAACATGTAATATTTATGTCAATTCTTTTAATCTGGGAATTTAAATGCTGTACTGCATATTGATAAACACATTATACCATTTTAACCAGTATACTGCAATGTTGTTCATCAAAAATGAAAAATGCACAATAATTTATGACGTGAGCCTATCTGCAGAGGCAAAACGACATGCACTGCTTGACTGATAAGCCGGCTTCTGTCTCTCGTGGTCAGAGGTAATTCTTTTTCCATACTAGCTGTGTGTTGGCCCTTGGGTTTACAGATTGTGTCACTGGTGCTAGATTATATGTGGCAGCTTTGTAATGTGGAGCATCCTCTAATGAGGATTGCACAGCCACTACCAAAGTAATTTCAATTAGCACTTTGATTAAATGTAAAACTGAGTTTCAGTGGTAGTAACCAGTCTTAGTCATTTAATTGTTTTGTGTCCAGGGAATTTTTTCCTTAGAACTTTTTCAGGGAAGGATATGAGATATACCTTTTACCTTTCTGTTTTTCTCTCTTTCTGTGGTATATCACGTCAAAGGGAGATTATTCACCTTTGCAAGCTGAACTAATAGGCCTACACTTACTAAGAGGAATCCAACAAAAAAGTCTACTCTACTGGGCCCCTGGAAGAAACTTTTTACCCCAGTTTTTGGAGCAATACTTATGAAAACATTGTTATAAAATTCTCCTTTTAATTCTTGATCATGCTCAGTTATGTTAGATTCATACAAAACCCCTAACTAACTTCACTAGCTTCAGTGGAATGACTAAACTCTTCCAACTTTGCACTATCAAACCATAATTATAATTAATTATATCAAATCATAGCAGGTTATAGGACAGCCTGTTTACTTTTCATTCAGACTCAGCAGCCTCTCTGCTTGCTTTGACTCGTGTATAAAGATACATGGGTCTCCAGGAACTTACTAGTCTGGAAACAGGGTAACTTGAGTTAACTAGCATATTTTTGAAATGCAGAGTAGCCAAGTCCATGACCCACAGGATGGTGCTTAATCCTATGTCCATAGAAACGTCTTCCATAAACTGAAATGCACTGAAATGCTGCATTGATGTCTATCAGCAATAACAACCACATTTGCATCTTCATATACCCCCCATTTGTTGTTCTAAACATAACAAAATCCAAATCAATGGGTTTTGTTATAGATTTTTGTGTGAATATATATGTATTTTATATACTTATATAAAAAAGGCATGGACATATCTGAATATACTGCTGTTAAATTAACAAAGATTTAGAAAGCACTCAGAAAGCAGACAGACCAAACATGTAGAATCATCATTATTAGCTCTACAAGTACCTCTTTCAGATCAAACCAGGTTATTCTTCTGGCCACATACTTCCTCACGCTGAAGATGCCTGGAAGCATAGCACAAGTAAATTAATTGCATGGTAACAGTTACAGTGCTCTTTTTAAAGTTCCTTTAATCATTTTTTCCTCAAGTTCAGGAGGACACAAAGGATCAACAAACAGAGTAAAATAAATAAGAACACAGAGACACAAAGTTTATCTCTTTATACCTTTTTACCAAGGATGCATGGCAGTGTTGCTGCCCTTGGAACAGCGTCTTTGGACCTCTGTTGGCTTTGCAGCATCAAAACATCTTCTGGTTTTATTTCCTGCCTTCATAATGAGTCCTGAGTTTTGCTTGTGGATTTCAGCTTTTAATTAATTGCAATCAGAATGAAGTTCAGCTGAAGACTTTAACCTTTTCCTACCACAGCTGCAGTAGTGAGTTAAATTAAATGGGGCAAAACCTGAGCTCCACTAAAGCCAGCCAAAGCTTTTCTGTTGGCTCCATTAGGTCAGTTTTCCTGCAATGCCTCTAAATGTTAAGGAACAAGTTTCCCAGACACTTACCTTGAGATTGACTCATGATACAAAATAGTCCTCCATGTAGTGCATGATCCCATTAACCCCACCTAGACTATCTTGCCTTTATGATATACTACAGCTGCATAATTATCAGTGAAGAACACCAAAATGTGGGTAACGATGACAGAGAATGAAAACTACTCTGCTGACTCCAGTAGGATCAGGGTTTCACTTAGTATAATCTTGTCTGTACAAGACCATGGCCTGCACATGGAGGATGTGTAGAGTTTTAGTGTGTAAAGTTTTAGTGTACTTGTATTTATTACGACATTTGGACAAAGATTTAACTTCCAATTGGGGTAAACAAGTTCTTGGGAGCAAGAAATCCCATTAACTTTAATGAAACCATGCTCATTTTCATTGCCTGGACACCTGGTTTATTCTGTATGTTTATTGTATTATTATTCTTATTATTTGTCTGTTGACCAATTCAGTTCCTGCACCATCCCAAATATGTATGGATGATTGGTCTGAAAGAACAATGGGGACAAAAAAATGTACTTATTCCAAAGAAAAAAAGGATTATCAGTAAGCTACTTAAAATGTGAAATGATAGGATCAAAAGAGATTGAATCACCTCACTGGTGCTTGCTCCCTTCCCCTCAGTGGCACAGGACAAGGGCGGACCTTGCTTAGTGTCAGCTGAAAGCCGCAGATGAAGTTAAGGCACCTTATGGAGATACAGGACCTGAGAAGGGATGTGCTGGATTTCTAGAGAGTTTCCAGAGAAGACAGTTGTTTTCTGGAAGCGTGAAATAGCAAGTAGTTGTTAATTTGGTGACATTGGTTAAGTATTTGTGGAGGGCACCAGGCTTATTTGTACAGGCATGAGTTCGTGAACCCACGGTGAGATACCTCCTGAAGGACAATTATAGCCCTGCTGCTCACAAGGCTGCCTTTAGTCACACTGGCTTCACAATCTGAATCTTCATGCTTAGGGCTGACAATAGCATTTCTCTAATATTTTCTTGATACAGGGACTGATAACTCCTTGCTTCATAACTGATCAAGTGCTTGTTCTCCACAGTAGGGACTGGAACAAATATAGCAGTTAAACCAAATAATAAAAGCAGAAAAAAAGGAGCCAAGTTTCCTTTACGTACCGTGACCTTTAGAAGGCAATCAGATAGACCTTTTCCATTCGAAGTGTATTAGGAAGGGACAAGGTAGTTTAGTTTTCTGTGAGTAACTTGAGCAGGTCAGCCGGCTTTGATGTATTGCTCAGCGAGGTGGAAAGACGTATGCACCACACACATAACATCTGTGGCTCTCCAGCTGGGGTTGGTGCCACCTGCGCTTCACTGGTGAAGATCTGGTTTTGTTTGCCTCACCTGAAGGGAAAAAGGGGTATAACTTTGGGGCTTTTTCTGATTAAGCCCAATAGGGAGGGATTTACTATTGAAGTAACAAAAAAAATACCCAATCACATCAGACTGTGGGATGTAGATGTTACAGCTCTTTGTTCCCTTAAGGCAACCATTGCTGCAGACCATGAAGACCTGGGGTTTGGGCACAGGCAATGACGGGAACGTGTCAGAGGAAGGTGCGTGAAGATGCCTCTGAGGGTGCCTCTGGTTCCTCCTTCTCCCTGTGCTGCTCCTTGGAGCTGAAGGTACTTGCCCACACTGAGCGTTTAGTAAGCGAGACTGCTGTATTTCTGTTAGTAGAGCTGCAGTTATGGAAATTCCTACTCCAAAAGAAGGCGTACACTTCTATACAGAGAGAAAGAAAGAAAAACAATGTTAAAAAATGAAATGCAGCATTCATATGCCAGCGTGGCAACCAAAGAGGTGAGTGAACGAAATACCAACAGAGAAGAGAGGAAGGTCACCATCCCAAGGGACAGCAATGCCAGATGGCCGCTAGGACAAATTAAGAATTCTGCAGATATGAATTTTACTCTCACCCTTTGATTTTTTTTAGCATAATTTGTACTGCAGTTTATTTTCATGGCCGTTGGGAGGTCGGTAAAGGGTCAGATTGCTCTAAAGGGAAAATATTTTAATGTGTACGTACAGTGGGATATTCAGAGATATTGTTAACATTAAACCCACTCAGATCATTTATGGCTACTGCGATGACAACAATAAAAAAGCCACCTGAGGGTCTCGTACATTTGAGATGCAAATACCCTCTCCCTTTCCTTGTATAATTATAAAGCACGTGCATAGGTCTCCTAGATGTGAGTTGGACACCACTTATGCTTTAATTTAACTCCGTTTCTGTGCTGAATCAAAATTTTCAATGGCAAAGGGAGAACATTTTTGACTTTGAATGGGAAGAGAAAGAGACATTACTTAATAACTGTGAGTAGCAGTTTCAGAAATAATACAAATATTGACTGCACCATCATTCCTGGCAAGAATAAAAAAAAAAAAAAAAGACCTTAATTGTGGTTAACAGGGAATATGCACAGATGTACATTTGAAACATTTGCATTTCAAGCATCAGAGAATACTTTTTCCTCCCTACAGAAAAGCTAATGTGGCACAAAAAATAGTTAGCTAAGATGTTATTCATGTTTACATTAATTCTATATAATTAAATAACCAGTGTTCCAGATTTTGTTTCACTTCACAACCTTTTGAGTTTTTCTTCTGCTGTATTGCGTTTATTTTCTGGACATATTCAATTTTGCTTTCACAGGAGATAAAAATAATAAAAGAAAGCTTATGGTAGAACAGCAGGAAACAAATATAACTGTCTATGAGAAATGACACTCACACATTTTTCATTGATCCTTGAAAAATTAGATGAGCCTCAGACTTAATTTTGGATTTATCTATGCTGGTTGTACTAATGTGTTAGGGTGTTGCCAAAGTACCCTAAAGAAACAAATTCTCTGTTTTACCTCCTGTTCACAGCAGGGGCAAAGAAGAACAAGACTATCAGACTCAAATGCTTAATAAATTGATAAACCTTTAGGAGAAAGATGTTTTCTGCTGCATCATTTGTCACAGATGAAATTATTAAGATTTTAAAAAACCCCACACACCTTAGTGACCTTTGCCAGAAATGGGATAGACAGGGATCTTAAAACAGTTATTCCTCCAGTCTGTCTAATCTCTGAAGACAACTAAATTAACACAGAAATCAGAGCTCTCACACACCCTACAGCCAACTGTTCCCGAAACAATGAAAACCCTTATTGATTCAATTTATTACAAACTCTGTCCTGAAGCAGAAAAAGCAACTCTGAACTTATTTATTTAGTACTTTTACCCTTTGACTGAGGTTTGCTTTTGTCTTGCACGGTCCCATTGAAGAGCAATGGAAAGCAGTATCAAGGTTTACTTAATATGGCCTCATAGAATCAGAAAAGCATCTGCAAAGACTGATATGCGCTTTTCCTCTTCCTACCTACTGTATCTCTGAGGCTGCAGTATTCAAACTGTCTGGTCTATTTACATATTTATTTTTTAGTTCTGCAGTTATGGATTTGCCAGTTATCGCATAGAACACAAAAATATTGATACTTTCTCTGAAGTCTATTATGGATGTGGCTTCACATTTTTATATTTACAAGCTACCCTTAATTTATGTTCATACTGTGCATTTTAATTTATGAAACAGAGAAAAAAAATAATCATAGACTCATAAAATCATTTGGGTTGGAAAAGACCTGTAAGACAATCAAGTCCATATGTTAACTTAAGACTGCCAAGTCCACCGCTCAACCACATCCCTAGGCACCACATCTACACATCTTTTAAATATCTCCAAGGATGGTGACTCCACCACTTCCCTGGGCAGCCTGTTCCAGTGCTTGGCAACCCTTTCGGTGAAGAAATTTTTCCTAATATCCAATCTAAACCTCCCCTGGTGCAACTCGAGGCCATTTCCTCTCGTCCTATCACTTGTTACTTGGGAGAAGAGACCAACACCCACCTGGCTACACCCTCCTTTCAGGTAGTTGTAGAGATCCATCAGGTCTCCCCTCAGCCTCGGAGCAGACTTGGTCTGTTTATGCAGAGGCATGGTAATTGGGCTCAGTTTGCTGTGAATAAGAACTAAAGCTGACACACCAAACAGGAAAAATGCCACTTACTCTTTTTCACATGTGCTGTGCAAATAGTCCCTATCGAACACAACGCATAGAGCTGTCAGTCACAGAAAAACAAAACCAAATCGTTGTGAAGCAGAGAAAGCCAGCAGGGTTTCATTCAAGAGACTACTAAAATGCTAAGACAGGCTGTTCTGAATAACCTTTTCCAAGAAATGAATGTGGTGGAGAATACTAGAAAAGAATAAATACAAATAGGCAGAGGTTCCCAAATGCACCCAAGCCAGGAAACTGGACTGTACAGGGAATGTGGTCAGCGCTCGGATAAAATTCAGTCTTCTGCAGGGGTCCAGAAAGAGCCTAAGCCCTCAGAAGACATGTTCAGCCTGCGAACACGTGCATGAAATAACCCCCACGGAGCCTGGTGCTGGTTTTAAAGAGGTGTGTGGGCCTCGAGCAAGACCTTGCTGAGGGCGTATTAAAGGCTCTGGACCCAAGCCCAGCCATCGCACTATGTGAAGCGCCTATCGATCTATCAGCTCTTTCTAAGTGACATAAC
Source organism: Aramus guarauna (assembly GCA_013400195.1). Taxonomy (NCBI): domain Eukaryota; kingdom Metazoa; phylum Chordata; class Aves; order Gruiformes; family Aramidae; genus Aramus; species Aramus guarauna. The sequence goes on from VXBL01003303.1 coordinate 911,373, forward strand.
TGAAGTCAGATTTTTACTTCATTTTTTTTAATTTCAGTGTCGGGGTAGACTGAAAAACATTTTAGAGCCCCAGCGTTAGCCATGCCGTGCCTTAGCAATACACTTATATACTGGCAAATTCACACCAAAGCTAGGTTGTCTAGATGGCATCTGCCTTCTCTGTGAAGGAGCTGAGTTCAAGTTTCTAAACATCACAGTAATATTATAGTATGTCATGTTATTAAGAGTGATGCTCCATCCCCTCTCTTAAAACATTGTCGTGCAATGCTTGGATGTGGAGAAGGGGATAGCAGAAGCGTCACTAAGAGTTACCTCTTCGTGGTGCTCACTCACCTGCGAGTTTGCAAATGTTTCCCCGATGCAGATGGCATGCGAATATATAGATTTGTCACAAGGCTGCACCTGGTCCAGTAGCCTTCACTGAAGACCTTTCCCCTGCTCTTCTTCATCGCGCCTTTTTAAATGCTTCTCACTTTGGAGGAATCGTCCTTTCCTTTTTGTGGTCTCCCATCTCTTCCCAGTCCTGGCAGCATTGTTTTCCTTGGAAAATAAGACAAGTGAAGCTTGGAGGGGGGAGCATTTTTTTTTTTTTTTTAGTGACAGCATAGCATCCAAACACAAGTTTAAAAAAAACACATTATGGGATTCATAAACTAAAATTTCTGGAATCAAGCATCTCCAAAGTGTTTCTAACAATGTATTCCATCACTTCGTGTCACTTTTTATTCAGTGCAAGTAGGACAATTTCTGATATGGCCAATGAAAAGCAATACATAAAATCTGAGACAAATGATCATAAATGGCCCCACTGAGAACCTAGATCATATGTAATTTAATGGAGGTAGAAGGTCATTCTAAACACGTTAAATATAGCGACACAAAGCAAACAGCCAAAGCAGATCCTTAAGTCATTGTGATACTGAGATTGAAAGATCAGACACTTAAAATAATTTAAAAGGAAAACAAAGTGAGAGAAGGGGTTGGTAGGTATGTTGTTAACTCTATTTACCATTATGCTTTCAAACCAAAAGTAGTAGTTATTTGGCATATATTTAAGGAGACTAAGTCACAGATCTCTGCAAAATATTTACAAAGTTTAAATGCTCAACAAACGGAAAGCCAGATCTATCTACGTAAGTGCCATGCGAGGCACCCAGAACTGAAGCACCAAGGTCATCCATCACTCTCAGGAGTCCTGCATTCATCCTGTTTTGGAGCGTACGCCAGTAATTCAGATTGAGATTAAGGACAGCATTTAATAAGGGAAGAAAAATGGGAGCTATCACCTATATTAAATATTGGCAGAGTAAACACCAGCGAGTGCTGGCTGTTTTATCTCCTTTAAGAGTTGAAAAGATACACGTGCACGATTTCAGAGTAGTGTTTGCACAGAATGTCTGTGCATTTTCAATCAATCACATGGGAAATTTTTTTTAGGTAGTTTTTTTTCAGTAATATTTGAAGATGTTTCCTACAAATGAACTCAGCATGCTTCCATCTGTTAGACTATTATTGTTATTTCAATGATGAAGAAAAATTGAAGGAGTCACTGACAGTGGTATGTGACATGGCACCAGCACATTCAAGGCTACCTGCTAAGTCAGCTGTGTAGGATACAACCAAAATTGCAGGCACTGTGTCTTCATCCATTGTCACTGCAGAAACACTACAAGCTCACCATACAGCTCTGCATCTATACCATAGGCACCACATATGTAACTGAAGACATTACTGTATAATGCCACATGTCAGGTGGGATGCTCATCGCCTTACTGACCTTTGTGTTGTGTCACGTTTGGAAACCAAGTGGCTGTAGATAAATTATGCAACACTCTGATGGGATGTGAGACATTTGAAATTTTCTAATTGTGTTTCCTTAATAAGAAATGGGGTACCATTTTGGGTACCCCATTTCCCTGCAGATTTCTCCCCCCTGGCCCCCACAAACTTATCGCTGTGCATAGCAGAGACCAAGTTTTTTCTGCAGCTTTGGATGGTCCCTGAATGCAAGGAGGAGGTATAGTTTTCATTGTAGCAGATCTCCTTACTGCAGCTAAAGAAATTCAGTAAGATGTCCCTGTTTCCCTTAATTGTCTCTGATTTTCAAGCAGTCTTTTCTACTATTTTTCATCCCCTAAAAATGTGTTTTTCTTAATTTGAACATGAAACGCGTATTTTCTATTTCTGTATACTTATGAAGGAAAACTTGGCATTAACCCAACTTGTGTAACTCATGATTCCCAACCCCCCAGAAGAGAAAAATCCCCCACTCTTTCAGATCACTCTGCTCCTCTAAATTGTCTCATAGCACTTGGAGTGAGTCTGTCTTGGAGCTATCCACCAAGACAGATGCTTTTAAAACCTTGAAGAATCAGATGTTGTCCCATCGGGGCAATTTCTGCTTGAGTTAACCAGGCTGCTCTTTCCATGTTTTTCCAAGCTTAAGGGTCTGCCAAGCGCTAGCAAACTACATTTCATTTCATTTCAAAAACCTTCAAAATATTCAGCATGCATAGAAAGCTAAAGAGAAATTCAAAGCTTACAGTCTTTGTATAAGTGGAACTACACAATATTGCTGAGAAACATTATTTAAAAGCTATAAAATAAATTATAATTCCCACAGTTTCACTGATTATGTCTCTAAGTCCAGAACTGCATCCACCAAAGGCTATAGAACAGCTGTATTTTCTTTTCTCGATGGGATTTGTTTTTTTCCCCCATCACATATGCTGTTTGGGACTGTGATGTAAGTTCATCTTAAAAATTTTGCAAGTTTCTAGATGAAAGCAAAAATCTGAATCTGTCATTTGTAGCTCAAGCCCATCCCTAATGTAAACATTACTGTCTTAGCGTATATTACTAAGAAAGCATAAGAGAGAATATTTAAAGTTACATTATGTACATTATGGTATCTGAAATTTTCCGATGTGTGAATTTCTCCCTTAAGCAAGCGGCAGTGTGATGAAAACTGGTTGGTTCATTGCTGAATTTTGAGCTGGCACGCTATAATCAGTCTATCAATTTTTCTCACAAAGTCACATTGAATTTATTGTTTCCAATACAGCAAGAAGCGCGAGACTTATGTGAGCCAGTGCAAGATGAGGTGCCAGAGAAAAAGTTCAAAATAACTCGGAACAGTTTTAAGAGGGGCTGTTATTTTCAACACCTAAAATAATCAGATGTTTACTGCTTGAAATCAGCATATGAATTTCTGTATGAGACAGTGGAATAGGTTGCATTTAATTTATCTCAGTGTCCACAGATGAAAAAAATACAGAACTAGGTTAAAAAACTTGAAAGAACCTCAAAATGAATATACCTTGCAGATCCTGCTAGTCTTCTCTAGTGAAAAATACACCCTCTATCAATAATGAAAAAACAGAATTTTTTAATGCTTTTTAGCAAAATCCCCAGAAATTAAAACAAACAATCAGAAGAAGTTATTTAGTATTTCACAGGTCTGGAGAACTGCAGAGCATTTTTTGCCTTCTGCTTAGAGCATTACTGTGAAAAAAAGAAGCAAACCACCCAAAAACATGTGGAGCTATGTTTCACGTAAGCAAGGTTGACATAGCTACAAAAGAAACCAACAATTTTTTTTTCCCTCAAAGTAAGAGTGCAGTAGCTCCATTTTCACCAGAAAAATGTCAGGACCCTTTTTCAAACAGAAACCCACCTGTGGGCTGGCCACTGCTAAAGTACAGTTGAGAAAAAAAGACGCATGATCTTCCTTTTACTGGACATTGTTCAAAAGACGGCTGATCGCCTCGTATTGTCTCTCACACAGTCCTTACAATGGTAATAAATGGAATCACAAGGACTGCTTGTGGTTTCCTTACTATTTCTTTGACAAAGAGCTGTTTGCCAGCCAACACAGACAGCGAAATGCACGTGGGAAACAGGAACTCAGAGGAGCTTGCCCCTCATTGCAGGAGGATTGGAACTAGATGACCTTTAAAGGTCCCTTCCAACCCAAACCATTCTATGATTCTATAAAATTCATTTGGTGGCACCTTTCTCCCGAAGCACAGCAGGCTTTGCAAAGAGAGGGAGAAAGAGGTGAGTGCCCAAGTGGAGACTGGCACTGCCTGCATTACATGGAGCTGCGTGGGCAGCTGGTGATGCTGTTAGTGAGGGGGAGAACTCGCTCTGTATTCCTTCAGCAGTACTAAGACGCTGGCCGTAAGCGTTTAATGTTCATTTTAGGTTTAAAAAAAAACCACAGCAACTGATATCAATATGCATTATGCAAAATAACCACAATATCTGCAGGCTTCAAAACAAAGACAAACAATGTTGTTTTCCTTTACTTTTTTCCCACAATTTTATACAAATAAGATTAATAATGCCTGCTGACATTTTCTTCCTTAAAACTCTAGGCCAATATTATACTACTAACTAGATTTCAAAAGCAGAAGGCGATGAAAGTGATAAATTAGAAAAGATGCGCAATCTTTGCATATTTAGCTTTCCATTACAGAAACCCCTGTATTTATCCACATGATCTTCTACTTGTATTATCTTGTATTTTGTCTCACTCTAATCTCATTACCATAACCTAAATCTAACCTGTTCTGCTTTTTGCGTTAAAGCCTGCTGTCGTCTTTTTTCATGACATTAGCAGGGGGACACATTTTTATCAAATAGATAACAGCAAAATAAATTGCATTCTGTTCCTTCATTATTCTGTATGATCTAAAGTTCATAATTTTTGGCGCTGAAGCTGTGAAACAAGTTGATACAATTCATGAGGAGTTTTAAAAATTATGTATACTGAATTGGAGGTCAGTTGTGGCTCCAAAACTCATGAGTTTTCAAAATTCAGGATCAATACATAGCTGTGTTCTTTAAGAAAATTTATTTTGTCAGTACTTATATTTGTGAGCCAAAAATATAGTTAACGAGGGACAAAAAAATAGACTGCATGTTTGGCATGGCACTTATGTAAAAAAGCCAAACTTGGATATTCTTCTTGAAAACTCTTTTTCCACTTCTTTTTTGAATAAACTGACAGTTTTCTGTAGTTGCCTAAGTAGCACAACTTCTTTCTGCTTTCTGTGATGTTCATTTCTATGGACTCTGACTACTCTTGTTAAGGGGAAATCACATTAGAGCAGAGGAAAGAAAAAAACCAATTTCTTTGCCAAAGACCAATTGCTTAATTAAGTATTATTTCAATTTCTAGAGCTTTCTGCATCCGTAAGTAATTGGTAACCATTGTATTAGCCATTCTGTGTAATCCCAGAAGGGTCACTCTGGGATTTTGGAATTTCTGGGATTTCCCCAATGTGCAGACTTACCCTGACCGCTTGCTTATCCAAGGAACTGACTGCAAATTGCTTTGGTCTTTATCAGATCTCAAAATGGAGCTGTTTGTTTTTTTCAAGTCTTCACCTGTAGAAAATACACATTGTTGTAAAATGTCACCAAAACAGAAATTACCGCGTAAGCTTTCTGTGCCCTTTCTTAGTGCACGAGGAAACAGCAGTCCGTGGGGTTAAAGGGTCTTATTCCTACTTTTCGCTGGTCTTGGATCAACCTATGTGTCATTTTACATCTTCCTCATACGTCTGCTTTTTTTCAGTGGACTCACAGCAAAGCGAAGTTAGAGTAAAGCAGAGGTGAGCCAAACCTCAGCTGTTTATATGATCTTTCAAACTGTGCACCTCATTGGGAATTGCCTACTCCCTGCACCATCTGATGCTGGATCAGATGTGATTCAGAGGACATTTAAAGGTTGGCGGAACAATTCAGACATGTCCAGACACTCATTCAACATATGCAAGGCAAAAACTTTTAAGTTTTGTATACTTTTACGATATGCTATTGTCCTAGAAAGGGCGATCCTAAATTTAGCTGCATTTCATGGCATTGTCTTTTTTTTTTTCCTTTTCCTTTCCCTGATAGGAAATGTTATCTGCAATGAGGTTTGGCATTTAACTAAGAGCAATCACAGGAATTCTACAAGCTAAGCTCACTCCAGAAATGTGTGACTTGCCTGCCCTGCCTGTACAAATCAATTGCGAGAAGTCAGGATATTCTTCCAGAAATACTGGCCTTACTGGACATCGCCTGGTCATTTGCAGTAAATCCAATATATCTTACAAACACTGGGCTAACTACCGGTGTATTAGATGAGCACTTCTATCCAGGAAATCCCAAACACAAAGATGCTAACCTAAGCAGAGGTGGAAGGAGAGGAGAAAAAGACTGGTTTTCATCCTGCTCTTCAGGCACTGATGATGCCAAACCTGCTAGCCACGGTGCCTAATGGAATCGCTGCAAACAGGCACACCGCCCCATGGGAAGCTGTGCTTGCTTGACACAACGCGATCTCACGACTGTTACATTTGTAGTAAAAGCCATTGGATAATATCCTGGACAGTCACTTTTAGCCTCGCCGTGACTCAGATGTGCCAGTTTCTAATTAGCCAGCAGCACGACGATGTTCTTTTAGGACTGAAGACTTCCCTGAATACATACTATAAGCCAGCTGAGCACCTGCTGAAAGCCTCTTGAAGTTAATGAAAGACACTAATTCTGCCTGACTTCCAACAGCGTGAAGGAAGGCCGTGCTGGAGTCCACTCTTGCATGACTATGGGGCTATAGCTGGCTCATGCCACATTGAGGAACAGGTCCTCCATGCAGTACATGTGTGGCTACCAAACCTTAATAGGAGCTTTAATAATTAATATTTATTGTTCATCCACAGTGTTGATAACTGGAATGTGTTTAGAGCAATGCAAATTTTACAGAAAGGGATCTTCCAGCCTGGATGCTGGGTTTCTTAGACAGCATATCTCCATCTTTAAGTAATTACTTACATCTGAACCATTACAGTTATCAGAAAAAGATGAACTAGACAATTGAGAATAGAAATATTGTTTGGACACCATTTCACCAAGTATAGGGATTGTAATAATCTGATCTAACAAGAACCAACATGTGAGGTTTAAATAAAGATTTTTAATCTGACAGGAGCAGGGGGTATGAATCCCAGTATCCCTGGCCACCTTCACCTCACACCCTGTGTGGGCACTTCCCCTAGCGACACTCTCGCATCTCACCTGAGGTCCTACTCCTACCAGTACTATCAAACAGTATTCTGGTCTGGTCCACGACCTTTTAAGTATTTCTGGATGAGGACAGGTAAGCTCAGGGATAAACAAAGGTCTCTTGGAGGACAAACTATTTATTTCATTACTACAAGGTAAATTAAATAATCCTCTTATCTTCAAGGTTTATGTTTTCTTCTGCTTACTTGGATTTTTGCTTTTCAACTTTTGCCAGTCTTGGCAGATTTAACTTTCAATATTTTCATCCTCTGCCTTTTCCAGGCTGCTTCTGGTTCAGCTCACTTAACAGTTGTTAGTTTTAGCATGATCTTTTTTAATTTCGATAGCATCCCTTTCCATTTACCATCGTTTCTAATTGCTACATGGCGGCAAATTCCCATCTGTAAACAAGCAGGGATTCGTTACCCTGGCCAAGAGAAGCAATCACCTGCGCATACATTTCAAAGTGTCAGCTGATATTTTATAAACCTTTGTTTTCACAGAGCTCACAGATCACTTGCAGTACAACATTTGGGGAGCTGGAAGCCTGCCTTAATGATCGTTGCTCATGCACATGGTTACTGGAAAATCATTCATGAATATTGAATCCAATTATTATGAACAGGTGCAACCAAGTAACTACATTTCATGCTCACTGAGATATCACAAACACTTAAATTTGATAAAGTTAATACACAAATATATACTCTGGTACACAACAATAACTTCATGTACATTCATGAGAATGCAAATATAATGATCATGATTCTCAGTTTTGAGGTTGTGATCAAGATTCATTTTCAGTAATTTTAAACAATTATTTCACCTCATTGCTTAATTCTTTCTACAGCTGGGAATCCAATAATGGGAGAAAGAACACAGTTTGTTGTAATCCCCTTCTTGCTAAAAACTGAGGCTCATTTAGGTCCCTGAGAGAAATAAAGAAACTGGTTCCTGTTAGGAATCTTTCAGAGCTACGCTGTGCTGTAGCTGCCAATAGAAAAAAAGCATTTCAGTGGGACCACGTCCCAGGCTCCCTTTGGAACTGGACCAAAAGCCAACCATGGGCACATACCTGAGCACGTACATCTCTGGCTACACAACCTTCACCGACAGCTGGGTTTTAGAACATACAGAAATGGATAGCAGCTTCTGGGTGGCCAAAGCCAGTCTGCAGGACCCCAGTGCCACCAGTGTCAAGCTAGATCCACCAAGAACTTCTCGAGATCCATCTTAAAATATTTTCCATCATTGCAGAAATTAGGCGGCCAGTCCAGAGATATTAGTAAACAGCTTTTCTGATTTTCTCCCCAAATTGTATTTAATTTGCCAGCTTGTCTGTCATCTTGCACACTTCTTCCTACTACGTATGTATTAAAAGGGATGCATATCCCTTTTTAGACTGCCTCTACCAAACTTAACTTTCTGAGTGTCTTTCAGAATCATAGCCTTTCATTTCTACTTAAAATCCTAGTAGCCCTTTAATGCTAATATTTCTGTTTGAATTCCTCTTTCCTGAGCAAGGATGACCTGAACCGGACACAGACTCAACCAGGGTGTTTTTTTCAGCACCATTAACACTTTTTGCTTTGGAAGCACAAATGGTGAGATGCTGCCACTGCTCTGCTGTGATTGCACACTGCATTCACAAGGGAATGTCTTTATGAAAATTAGTCTCGTTATTTTTATGCTTCATAGTTCCCACTAAAACTATTTTGACCAGAAATAAGACTGTTGAGCATCACTGACCAGAAAAGGAAACATTCAGCAATCCTGATGATAACCTCATAGAAATGGTTGTTGTTGCAGACCTGAGGCCTGGCGTGAAACTTGTAATGATAACAGCAGTAATAATAGCAATACTAATAATCTCTAATAATAGTAGAAAACACTTCCTACATTTTGGGAAAATGTCTACAGTGACTCACCAGGTTACATCCTCAATACTCACTTGGTTTCTATATGTAATAATTCCTTACACATTCCTCACAAGGCATCTTCATCAGTTCAATCTTCCATCTGTTGGGCAATATTTTCCCTCATTATTTCCAAGGTGATAGCAAAGAACTTTGCAATTGGCCTTTGCTGAGCTCCATTTATAGTATCTCTCACTCCTTTCATATTTTTTACCAGCAAGGAGAAAGACTTCAGAAAAAAAAAAAAGAAAAAAAGAGTGGTTTATGATCTATACAAGGACTGAAAGTGGCCTGAAGAGACATATTTTGGATTAAATATGGTTATGTAAAACCAAAGTCAATTAGGATTTCCTAAAAAAAAAAAAAAAAAAAGAGGAGGAGATTATTAAACTTATTGAGTCAGATTAAGGGCTGGTTTTAGCTTTGGCACTTCTCTAAGCAATGTGAAGTGCAGACTGTGAGTAATTGTGCTAGACTGCATAGAAGAGTACTTGGAGGCTCAAGTCCTTCCCCCATCCAAATCTCCACCCACACCCAATTTGCAACTGACTTAGACAAGCACAGGAATTCGCTTTAGACCATCAAGACTGTCCAATTACCTGGAGGGTGACCTGAACTACCACCATTTGCCTTTCTAATATCTAGTGGGCATCTGCTGGGCAGCTGTAAGATCACACCTTTTAAATTAAATTAAACTTTGTGGAACTGCTTAAAAGATGCTGTTTCTTATTTTACATTTTACCATCTCTCCCAGAGAACATAATGCTATTACCCATATGTCATCAGCTTATTGTTCTGGAATAATGCAGAGAAGAGGACTGACTCCCTGCTGTGGTACTTCATATTCATGCTGCTGTAATATTATGTTACATCAGTTGAAAATTGGAGTAATATAGTGGTGAATGAAACTATCCATACGTTACTGCAGCCTTCAGCACATCTTTTCTGTCAATAAAGAGAAGCCAAGTCACAGATGGTTTTTACACTGTTATAATTAATAATCATGGTACCATGTTAGTGTCATCTTTAAGATAATAAAAGTGAATCTATAAATTGTATTCAGCATTTTTACAGCATCTACGATGACTGCTTTTTGCAGCGGAAGAGTACAGCTCTGACAGTAACTCTTTCTGAACTGCATTCATAAAGAATAATTTCAATTTACTGTTTGTTTTCTTTAATATTATTTATGAAGCGGCATACTTATTTTTTCCTGTATATCATTTTTAGATTGATCCTTTACAGAGTTAGATTACTTTTTTTTTTTTTTTAAATTCTGCATTTTCTTTGTTAGCTTTCAAAGCAAATATATTGCAGATAGGATGGTGTGTTACATCCTTCCTGAGCTGGCCTAGACGTTGAAGACGCTGAAGTGCACAGCACTCCCAAGACCCATACGCAACTATGAAACACTCTTATATTTCTAGAACCTTTAAAATCATGTTAAATTTCAAGCGAAATCCCTTTCAATTTGAATTAAGCTCTTACCACTCCCATTCCCACTTATAGGAACAAATCATGCTGAGATGCTCTGTGTTCCATGTGTACCTTGGCAAAAATTGGGTGTGAAATGGCAAGTTTGGGTATGATAAGGGATGGAGATGTCCTATCAGTTTATTTCAAAAACTGGGAGGGAAAGAAGAAAAAAAAAAAAAGATTCAAGTTCCCATGGCAAAGGGTAAACACATATTTATGGTTGGACTCGATGATCTTAAGGGTCTTTTCCAATCTAAATCATTCCATGATTCTTTATCCCCAAACTCGTTTGGCTACTGAGGAACAGGCAAACAGGCATACTGGAGGGAAACTACCTTTTAAGAATGTTTATGCAAATTACAATTATTTTTTTCGCACCAGATGGACTATTTCTTACTCAGCATAAAAGGAACGTGTTTGACTACACAAAAGCTCTAATTTAGCGGATGTCATCTACGATCCTAAATCAGAGCAGTAAAATACAGCCACAAGAAGCAAGAAAAAATATGGAGCCATATAGGTCTGCCTAGCCCAGTAACGAGTCTCTGGCAGCAGCCCGTAAGAGATGTCTGGAGAGCTTAAGGCTACAATCACATTATTGTGAGGACTGGCCTAGTCTCTCCCAGGATACAGTCCTCTTTTTCTTGGAAATTTACTGGGTCGCAGCAGAGATTTCTCTTAGTAAGTTTTTTTTTTTTTCCCCATGAATATCTGATTGATTGCTCTTTGAATTCACGTGAACTTCCTGCAGCAGCAGCAGCCCATGGTGGTACATTCAGTGGGTTAAGTACCTCTCGTTTTTCAACGTGTCACGTGGTAATGTCATCTGGTGACCCTTAGTTCTTGAACTGTCAGAAACAGCAAACCATCGTTCCCAGAGATGTTCCTCATCAAGAACTGCAGGCCATTTAGTTTTCCTGTTCCTTACACCAATCATCCTTGTTCTCAATCTTTGTATTCGTATTAATTTTACTAAAGCGAAGACACCAGCTAAACCTGCAATGCCATTACGGATGTACATGAAATATACTGACTTTGTTCAAGTTTTTTTCAAGATATTTTAAAATTCCTTTGTCTATTATTCAGATCCAGAAACGTGTATTAGAAAAATACAATCCACTTGTTTTTTTGAGCTCTTCTGACAGTGAGGTCCTTTAAAAAACTGTTCCATTCTGGAGGGCACCTTTGCAGATTCAGTTATGCAGTCAAGTTCATTGATAGAGTAATCCTAAGTGACTGCGAAAACTTGGCATCTGCCTTGATCCACCAATATTTTTCAGATATCACATTGATCGGTTTTACAGTCTGTTATAACGGAAGCTTAAGTTGAGCTTTTCACAGACTCAGAAATGCTCATGGCGAATATCCCCCATCACTTTTCAAGAGCATCCTATCAAGTTCAGTTGATAAAGATGAGATTAACCTATTATGGTTGTCATTTTTCTAAAACACCGATATTTTCATTTGTCAGTTATCACTGGCTAGAAGCAGGTTTGACCTTTAAGACAAGAATATGTAAGAGGTTGTCAAAACGGATCAGAAACTCAAATAAAATAGATGTGATACAGCATTACCAAGACTGTAGAGTGAGAGTTCACTGATCCTCATGGCCCTCCAAAGACCCCTTTCTCCTAGAAGCATCAGAGGCAAACACCAGCAAATACCTGCTTTACTTAAATGTATTTTGGGGAATTTTAACATTCTTGCAAGGAAAGAGCTAACAAAGAACAATGACTGGTGTAGGCAAGGTACTCCACCTGGCAGAATGGCCTGAGTTTCTGCAGTTTTGTCACTTTAACCTTGGAAAATCTCTGTTTTGGGACTGCGGATTGTTGTGTGCCATATTTAGTGAATTTGTAAATTAAATTAACTGAAATTCCCAGATTTTCTATCAGTTTAGCAGGGCTAAAATAAAACAATTTACTTCATTTCTTTCATGTTCTATCTATGAAGATACAGAGCCAGTCTCAACTTTTGGTAGATTATAGATAAGTATTCACAGAATGACAGAATGGCTGAGGTTGGAAGGCACCTCTGGTGGTGATCTGGTCCAACCTCCCTGCTCAAGCAGGGTCCCCCACAGCAGGTTGCCCAGGATGATGCCCAGATGGCTTCTGAATATCTCCAAGGATGGAGACTTCACAACCTCTCTGGGCAACCTCTGCCAGTGCTCAATCATCCTCACCGGAAAAGTGTTTTTCCTTATGTTTGGACAGAACCTCCCATGTTTCAGTTTCTAGCTGACATTTGATATATCATCTGTTTCTGAATTTATGGTATTTTGTGGTAAACAAGGCAGATCATTTTGGACTACTTAAGGCTAAAGGGACAAATAAAATTATGGTTCTCAGGTCATAATTTTAATAGTTTTGCACACCAGAGCTTCATGAAGAAATGCCCTTTTACAATTTCTTCCATTCCTTTTCTGCTATGCATTAAATCTTACTTTAACAACCAGAGCAAGTGACTGCAAAATATTATTGAAGTATTTATTCTCAATTTCAGTATCTTAGTATTTAGCATTTTAACTCTTAAAAAAGGAATTATGGAGTTGGAAATAATGATAACATCATCATTAAAATGGCCAGTCCGCTCTGTAGTGAGGAAGAGTGGAGATTAATATTCAAGAGCAGATTCTAAGTCAGAATTATACTCAGGGAAGTATTGAGTTCTGCAGCAAAAGATGACATAGAACCATGTTTTCATCCCTCAGGCAAGGTTCTGCACAGCTGAAAATCTGACTTCATGTTTTTAGGGGGTTTTTTAAGCAGGCTTGGTAGTAAACATGCCCTGCAATAGGCCCTGCTTTTCCATTTCCAACATAAACATAAACTTAGTTCTTCTTGGATGGGATCTTCATGTTGCTGGGTATGTAAATCCTAATGAAAGTCAGTGGAGTCAAACCTTACTTTTGCTCATCTTTTTACAAGACATTGAAAATCTCTGCTTGCTACAGATATTGCAGAGTTAAATATATGCTCAGGTTTCTGTGGATATAATCCATTTCTCCTTGAATTTCTTTGGTCAGATTGAGTTTCTCTTTTTTATGCAGCATACAGTACTCAGTATCACCTCATTATGTAGTACTTGATAAGTGCATGTATTTTAAAATCGTCTTACAGAATATTTCTATTAAAAAATCCGTAAGAGATTGAAATACCAGTGATGACCTTTTATTTCATAACATCACCCATCATGATTGAATGGAACAATGTAAAGCCTGGCATTTTCTATCTGAGTAATTGCATCCATCTTCCAAATTTGCTGAATGATCATTTACTGTTTCCTACTTTGGACGATCAAGCATTTTATTGATGAAGCTCATATAGAACTGGTTCAAAATCACACTGAAGTTCAATGACATATCTGAAAATTGAACGGCTGTCTTGCAAGCACCACTCATACGCCTTATCAACAAGATCCTCATCTAACCAAACAGTGCTCCAAAGCCAATCCTCTACCCAGGAATAAAATATGACAGCGCAGAAGATGTAGGATGTAGTTTTCTGAGCAGGAAATGCACATCAAACAGAGGATTTATTGTCACCCTCAACGTATCGCAGTGGCGAGGTGAAGATAATCACTGCGACACTATTGCACTTATTTAGACACAGGTGACCTTTGCCTGTTCAATCTGCTTCAGCCACATCGCCACTCATATTTGCAGTCAAACTCTAGCATGAGAGTTCACAATAATAGCCGGAAGATTAACCTGCCCGTTTCATATTTACCTGGATTCTTCCCAGGAACCACTCCAGCAGCAGTGTCCGAGGTCCATGCTTTTTGATTTTGTGATAACTGCAGCTTTTTAAAAAATAATTTAGAATGTTTTCCTTCCAAGTCTGTACCTAGAAAACATTTCTTTTGTAGGAAGTCGTAGCATCAAACAAAAATCTTGACCCAGCTGCCACTGAAAGGGAAAATTATAATTAACATGAAGGAAAAATTTGCATCAAGCTTTTTTAAAGGTGAACGTCTCAAAGCTTCATCTTTTAAAACTTTGCCTTCATTTATAGCATTTCTCGTGAATGCTATGGCCATCCTCTACAAGTGCATCCCTTCCCAATGCCCGCTCGAAAAAATTAAATGAAATATGTACTGTCATTCGAATACGAGGCCCCAGATGCCGGGCTGCCCGTCGGCGGCGCAGGATGGCTGCCAGGCCATCTGCCTGATGCCTGTCCCGGGGAGGGCTCTGCGGCTCGTCCTCTGGCTTGCATCGCAGCCGTCTCCTGCTACCAGGCGGGCCGGCAGCCAGTGCCTGATGTCACTCTTCACCACACATGTCAGCACGGGATAGGCTAGAAATGATGCATAGAAATGGAAGATCTCACCAAGTCAGGTTAATACTCCAGGATTTCAGGACACACACTTATATACATGTATGAAAGAATTAGCGTGCATGCTGCTGAAATCTTCAGCTCCCAACTTGTGTTCCCAGCTGTCCCTATGTGCTGTAACTTTTGGTGCTTTCAGTTGGCAGGGTGCAAAAAGCAGCACTACTGTGCTCCCTTCCAGCGCCCAGAACTTCATCCACGCGGTATTCACCCACCACTCTATTTGTATTTTGCTACCAGTGCCTGCCCAGCCATGCCCGTAACAAAACCAGCCAGAGTTTGACCACAGCTATTTACAAGCTAAAACTCAAGAGTGCTATGATTTGCTTTTCTTTTTTATGTGCTAAAGCATCTTCTGCTCTCTGTTAAAAATCAAGCCCTAAGGTCATCGTCTTCCTTTCTGTTTACCTCTTCATTACTCCATCAAAAAGATACACATTTATGTTTGCAGCTTTCAAAATAAGTTTTCTTCTTCAAGTTATTTCTTCAGATTTCCCTCAAACTCCTTCAACATAATAAATAAATCTAATTAGCTCACTAACAGAAAATTTGGCTTTACTTTTCCTAATAAAAACTAGACATTTCAGTAGAACATGTTCACAGTCATTTTTCTTTTCTGTCCCTTGCTTCATAACTTGCCTCTTCACTTTTTTATACTCGATTTTGTATTTCAGATTTTAAGCTGAAGAAAAATCCCTCTCTCTGAAGGAGATTTTCTCATCAAGTGAGCCATATATATTTTTTAATAAGGATATCAAACCCAGCCTGACGGAACAAACACCTTAAGACATCTTCTGTACATGAGTGTCTCTTTAAAAATATTAAAGCTCTAGAGGTTGAATTGTTTGCAGGTTTAACTGAACTGAAGGAATAAGAGACATTGCAATAAGACAAAATGATGACTAAGGTCTCCATGTAGTATACAATCAATTTTATAGGATTTCTTCAGTAGCCCATGTCCTTAGTGGTCTTTGCCTCTGAATTTTTGCTGTCAGAACATCTTTACTATAGGTTAATTGGTCAGAAAAGCTTGTTGTACTTCACAGAAGATTTTATTTCTTTCTCCATTATGAAATGCAAGGTTTTGATTATTTGGGAGGGTTTTAATAACATTTCTGCAGGGCTTCCAATGCTCCTGCCAGACAGATTCTCAGCTGGTACCTTCTTGTTTCAGCTCTTTACTTGCAATTCCCATGTCTAAACAACTGATAGTTCACCTGGTAAAACAATTTGTTTCTCCTAATGAAAAAAAGAAAAGTGCGCATTGCCTATTTTCTGTGGAACTGAGGTTCCTCAACCTTCAGCAATTTTTCCTATTACAGCATAAGTCTTACTTCTAGACAGAAATGAGAGTGAGAGATTGCAGCCTGTGTACCTTATAGCTGCTATTCTTAGCCAGCCCAGACACATTCCCTATCAGCTTCTGTTTCACCTTTTTTTTTCTGACTATGGTGGGTTTCTTGATATATCAGGACCTTACTGTCATATCTACAAGAATACTGTTTCTCAGGTGGAAGGGTATTTTTCAGCTTTACCTATTTTCCAGAAACATACACAAGTATTTTCTTACTAAGTCTTGCTGGGCTAAATTTTGTTTCGCTTTGTAGAATCCCTAGTTATTTAGCATATATTCGTGTTCACCAATTTAATGTATCTAATATATACACCTTAAAAATGTTTACCAAAATGTTGCACTTGCTTTAATCTATTAACCAAAGCTGAATGAGTAGACACTTGGGAAAATCCTAACACAAAGAAATGCTGTGTTTTTACCACTGAACAAGCCCTTACTTTTTTTAGCCAGTTTTTGAAATTTTGAGTTAGTGCAGTGGAATCCAGCCCTTAATAGATACTTTTTACTTTAGTATAGTATAATGGGATGAAGTGGACCTTTGGTTCAAACTCTTTATACTTGTTTGTGTTGACCCTATATTTACACCAAATAAATATGGTACTAGGTTTACATATAAATTAATGTAATATAAGGCTAACTATTATTTCTTCAGAAAGAGTCCCCTACAACAACATAAAATTTCTTCTCAAGCCAAGGAAAGTTTATTTCACTTCTGTAATTTTATTGTGTGTGTGCTGGGTGGAAATACAGAACTGTGAAAAGGCTCGTTTTAGCAGGGATAACAACTCACAAAAGTTATTCTGAGGAATGGGGTGGAATGAATCATATTCATACGTGTGTGTGCTGGATGGCAAAAATCAATGCTTTCTCTTAGCAAAGACACTCTCGGGGATAGAGAAATCAGAACTGCGAAAAACCTAACAAATTTTGCCTGACAGATTTCCCAGGCAAACTACACTGCTGGTGCGCTGGGAGTACACTGAGGATGTCAGTCCCTGCGCTAGCAGGAGCAGCCCATTTCGCAGTGGCTCATTTTGGATCCCCTGGGATGCCGATAACCCCACCGCACTGCCCCATCCCGTGCACCGACCGGGCTGGGAAGCGGTATGGCAGACAGCAAGACTACAGGCAAGCAGTATGAAATGCAAACCTGAAAACAGAGACAAAAAGAAGAAAAGCGGATGCGAAGGGAAAGGAAAAAGAAGCATAGTGTTCCAGGGTGAAAAAAAAAAAGGTCTGCTCATGTCCCTGTCCTATAAAGATTTTGTCTCTGCGGCGCAGTTCAGCACTGTTACCTCTTTGATGCAATGCTGTTGCAGGTATTCGCTGGAGTCTCACCACCATTAAGCTGGTGTAATGGTGTGCAGGCTCGGGACGCCCAATTATTGGCGGTGTTTAACAGTCTCCTCTTAAAGCATCCCTAGCTCGCTGAATCTTTAACAATACCCTGTTAAACAATAATCATGCCGAGAGCAATGTACGTTCCTGCAGGCCTAAGCTACAAAATGTGGCCATTGCATCCGTTTGTCCAGCCTTCAATAGCCCCAGGGGAACAGGCGAGAATTCGTATTTCTGTCTGGAAAATGCTCTCTCCCCAGAACGAGAAAAGCGGCCTTTTCTTGCCCACCATCACCGACAATTATACTCCCACCTCTTTATTTGTCATCACTAATAATGGCACTGTTGTTGCTCAGGAAAGAACAGAAAAGATGATGAAAGATGTACCACTAGTGTGATGCAGACAGCTACTGAACTACCTCTAGTCCTTGTTAGGAAAAATTATGTGATCTAAATGTCAGTGCCTAATGCAGCCCCATCTGACTGCAAGGGATTGTAGCACATACACAGCAAAAATAAGGGAAAATTGTTGCAGCGTGATGGTTGCTAGGCTAATACTAGCAGTAAGAAAAGAACTAAATGAAATTGAAAAATTACATATTTAACAAGTGGTTAGATGGCAATAATTATTTTGGGCCCGTATCTGAATTCACATCTTCCTGTCTTGGTCATTAATTACATGAGTCAATCTGTTGATCTGAGTGGGATGATTTTCATGAAGCCTGGCTTGTCAGTGGGAGCGAGGGGTTTACAAACCATAAACGAGACAAAAGGATTCCTCCCATCAGCTGCTTGTTAAGGTGCCGTGGTAGAGCATTTGCACAGACAATGCGCTGCAGAACAAGGTTGAAGGCAGCAGGTAACCACCCAGCTTTTATCCACTGAGCCTCTTCTCTTTTCTGTGCTGTGGACCAGGGAGCAATACTGCTTTATGTTAAAAGGAAAAAAAGAAAAAAGCAGCAACCTAAGGACAGGGAGTTGCTATAAAGACAAGAAAACCGACACTTCTAAAGGAAAACTTGCCTTGTTTTCATTCTTCAAAATAAAAGGGCAAGTCTCTCTTTGCTTCATCCTCATCAGAAGTGCTAACCCTTGTTCTGCTAAACAGGATCAAGCCAGTATTGATTCTACCCTGAGAATAACGTAGCTGAAAATTAGATGGTTTACACACGCATCAAAATATATAGCAATAATGAAGTTGGAATAGCAAGGCTGAGCCTTAAGCTAGATTTGATTCATACCATGAAATCATCAGGTTTTATAAGCTCAGGAGGGTTGGATCTCTTCATTATCTGGACAGAAGACTTCACAAAAAGCCTCAGGAGCTGAAGGAGCGATGGAGGTACTTCAGCTCAAGATCGATACGCTGGCATGCTGCTCAGTGCCTGGGTGCGCTTTGTTGCCAGAGGTGAATTTTGGAAGGGCTTGAACACTTACTGCCATTACCAACCCCACAGCAAGAGCACCCCTGCGTCCCACCAACACACAGGACTGCATGAATGACAGCTCAGGGCCAGACCAAGGCCAGGAGATCCCCATGCCCTGTCCCACTTCTGGGCAGTAATACATGTTCACAGAAGAAGTCATGAAGGCTGCCATACGACACTTTCCCAATATTGCCCCATCCTGCAGCAATCTGCAACTAAGGGGACATCCCAAGCTTGAGGTGGACTTGATGTGTTTCGGGTTGGCTGGGGTTTGTTTGTTTGTTTGTGGTTTTTAATAAAGATGTTGTATCCTTTTCTTTTTTAAGTTTATTTAACCAAGTTTTAACCATATAGAGTTTTGGCATCCACAAGGTTCTGTAGCAAGGAATCTACCAACTGTTTACACATGAGTATAGGTGTTGCATGGATTTGGCTTGTTTTGAAAGATCATTTGATCCTTTCATTTGATGCCTCCTGGGTTCATGTAATGAAAGGCAGAGAAAAAGTAGGCCTTGTTCAATTTCCACGGCACTTGCAGAACCGCAGAAGTTCATTACAGCCCCTCTCCCCCCCACCACTCCACCACATACCTCCCACTCATCCCTTTTTGCACAGTTAAAAAGTCCTAGTCTATTTAGTCTTTGCTTGCACAGAAGATTACGGCACTTTTAGCTACCCTTGTCACACCTATCTATACCTTCTTTCCTCAAAATGGTAAAGCTGGAAGACTAGAACTGCACGCGGCACTCATTAAATGGGAGCATCCTTTATCAGCACCAGTTTTGACTGCTATTTTCTCACTCTTCCTGCTTCCTTCAAGTAGGTGAGGAGAGTTCAAGTGGTTTAAATGATCGCGTTCATGTCTCTAAAACACTTACTGCTGCCGAAGTCTAACAGCATGTATTTTAGATGAGATCCCACATTACGCTTCTTTCTCCTTACTAGAGGAATCATTAGGAAACCAACTGATGAGACAACTTACATCATTTATATCTTTTTTACGTAAAGTCTAGATGCTGGATTGCAGTAAAGTACCTGTAAGTGTGCCGCACTCACTGCAGGCACTAATGCTGTTTATCTGCTCTTCGCAGGCTGCGCTGCACTCAAGGTGACTCTCGCAGATACCTATATGCATAAATATTACACTAACCACCATACCTCGAAGCTATACATAATGCATTACTTAGTCAAAGCAGCAGCACGAGGCAATGCATTACACAAGTTACTGACATCGAAAGAGATTCGGGGCTCTTAGCAGCGCTGAGAGTGCTCAGCTGGGGTGTGCTCCTGACAGGGAGCATCACTCAGCTTCTCGTGGAAGAGGACTTAGGTGCTTACCCCAGAAATTGGAACGTCTTTCTTCACAAAATATATCAGCCATAGAGTTTCTCTATGTTCTCGTGGCGTGATTCGATATTTGAAGAAAAAGATGCCGCTCACAATGAGGCCAATGAATATTTTGCCACTGGATTCAGAGAAGATTGAGCACTATTTCTTTTACTTTTCTCTGAAGATTAAATCAAACCGATGTTTTTAATGAAATACACATAATCTATTTTCCACAGTTTTTACAGTGCGCTATAAGACATTCAGCTATAGACAACTCACTGTGTAAGGTACCTGGAGGGGTCTGCAGGTACAGCCAGTCCGCAGTGCTGTGTCCTGGTTTGCTCTCCAAAAGTCTCAGCCCAAGGCATCCCACGTCTCAGTGTCCCTTCAGTGCCAGCCCAGTGCCACGTCAGGCTTTGGAGGGAATCGCTGGCTGGGGATTTTAATCACTCCTGTTCTTCCAGCTTTCCCAGTTCTTCCTTTTTGCCAGTGCTGTGTGGTGACCACCAATCACTGCCTATTTGCAAAGAAAAATTACTTTAGTCTGTTGCTAAACGCAGCTTGACACCACTCAGTGTCCCTGTTAGAAAATCTCAGTTTTTGAAAATATACCCCTCAGGAACATTGTAGACAAATCACAGCAAATATAAGCAGCTTTGAACTCTGAAGTCATCATAATCCACAATCACAACTACGTGAAATGAATAAATGAATCTGCATTAAGTGATGATTTTGATCAGGCGCCAAAGAAAAACTTGCTGCACCAGTGGTCAGCAAAAGCAATCAGAAATGAGTCCATCTTCCCAAGAAAATACTGGTCACCTTATGTTTCATGCGGTGCTGTCCTTTAGAGATTATTATTAATTTTTCATTTCCCATCATGTTGATGAGCACCTCAGAACTGCACGTGAACTTTCCACCATGATTTCCATGGTGCAACTCGCTAGATATCCCCTGCTGGTTTTAGAACTATAGCCCAAGTCATGCCTGCAAAAATGATCTCGAATCCATTGAAAAGATCTGAAGATTAGAACAAATTTTACACTTTATTATTGATTCTTAAATGATGAATGAACAATGAGAGTTAGGGGGAGAAAACTTGATAAGAAGCATTGCATCCTTGTCAAATAAACCACACAGATAACCTTCGTCTGTCTGCCTTCTCTGCAGATATAGAATTTGAAAGATGTTGATCTAAATTCGTATTATATGTGAAGTTCAGGAAGTATTACATGTGATTTAGCTATAGATATTTCACTTGTTAAGATTTTAGCTCCTATTACAGCTCTTGATGTAATGCTAACTTTAGCATAATACTTCAGCTTCGACAGATTTTTAAAATCTGGGAAGTCTTCTTAACATCAAGTTTACTACGAGGAGTGACTCTGGGATTATCTGTACACTTTGCAAGTTCTCTCACCAAATTCACTGTGGTAATAGAAAGCCAACACAGCTAACTAGCATTCCTCTATAATAAGAAATTCACAATAATAAAATAACCAGGGAATGTATCAGGCAGTCATATTTGTAAGTATCTACAGTTCATCTCAATTTCTTTCGAACCTTTTTGTGCCACTGATATGCTATTATCTTATAATACTTCTTCAGCATTGCAATGAAAATGATAAAAAGTGACCGCTGGAAAAGACAGCAAATCAAATATTATAGAAAACTCAGTGACCAAAAGTTAAACTGTCTGGTGAGATGCATGTTCCTGCCCCTGCAATGTCCACATGGAATTGTAAGGGGAATTCAATTACTAAACCACACTTAGTGCAAGATACACTAAATACGCTGGAATAATTACAGGCAAAGAACAAGAAAAATGTCTATGGACAAGTCCTATAAGCTGTTGCAGGTATCAGAAATATTGCCTGATCTTCATTATTTCCATATGAATCACAGCAGCCTTTTTCATCTATAGGTCACTGACCACAGCACATCAGGCTGCACATGAACTAGAATCAGCAGGTGTAGTACTCTACCTCTTCTAGTTTCTTTTGTGTCTTTAAATCAGGAACACAGTGTCAAAAGCGTCATGTATTTGACAAATACAAGTCTTTTTTATTATTTTTTTGTTGTTGTGTACTTCAGCTAGCAGGCCATAAAGCATCCTCTGGGGAAGTGCTTCATGTTTTCTCTCCAGAAACCAATCAGTTCTTCCTCTTTAACACAGCAAGCAAACAAAAAAATTAAAACATTCCACAATCTTTGTCCCTCTCATAAATCCCTCCATTTCTCATTTTTTTCCCCACAATTTCCCCCACTCCTTTTCCACCTTATATAGCCTGGATTCAAATCCTACAGAAAATGCGAATAAACTAGTAAAAGCTATTTCTTCTAGCACTGTCATGTCTCTTCAAAGCCTTGTCTTGATTTCTGTCCCAGCTTGCAGGCAGTGCCACCAAAACCTGCAGGATTGCACGCAGACCTTCAGAGCAGTGATCTTCATCCATCCTCACCAACCAGTACCACACCTAACCACTGCGGTCCCACTACCCAAGTGGGAAAAACAGTATCCCTGGTGACACTCAAGAGACCTCAGCTTGCCTTTCTTTTTTAATTTTAAAGTGCTTCTGCCTTGTCCATAAACAAAACTCAATCCCTACGGCAAATGTGTAGAAACTCATCACACAGGAAATTCTGTCAGTAAACTATTTGGATGCCTCTTAATGCTTTTTACCTGCTAGAAACAGAGAGGAGAAAACAAATACTGTTGAAATGTGAAAGACCATCAAGCCACAATGAACAAATTACTGGTTTTTTGTCTATTTTAAGTAAAAAATAAATAAACGGTAAGTAATGGGGCCAGACAGCCATCTCTTCTAACAGAAGCCAGCTCTGGGGCCCTGTGTACACAATGAACACGTACACCCCCTGACTTGTTAGGAGAAGAAAATGGTGCAAGAAGGGGATGCTCCTACAGCAGGACACATCTTGCCATTTTTGCACGCATGGCCAAGCTGCAGAGAAATAATTCACTAAGGATGATGTGCAGGATTTGTCCCACTCGGTGTCTTTTCTATTGTAAATGCCAAAGATGCGTCAATCCGGACTGCTTTTCGCTTTTAATTTCCCAAGAAAGCACTTTCAAAAAAGAAGATGAGGCAAGCGTGAAAAAATTGCCACTTGTTTCTGTCAGCGAGAGAACACCCACCATTCACAGGTACAGTAAATGTCTGCTTTCATTCACTGCTATAATGAGCCTGTATTTCTCCCAGTTTATAACACTGCATGCCATGCTAGACTAAAGAAACATCTTTCCCACTCCCCTCCCAGAAACAGGTACCAGCTGGCACACATGGAAAAGTACGCAGTGATGCCTCATACTTTCCATTATTTAAATGCCACATCTTTATTTAAAAAAGAAAAAAAAAAAAAACAAACCTCAACCTCACCCCCAAAAAACCTTACAGCTAGATACACTCTATTCTTTTTGAATACAGCAAAACTATGTGCATTTTCTTCTGAGAGAAGATCATGGCCACATTTTCTAATTTTCCAGATTTTGTGTCTACAAAAATTTATTGGGGAAGCGGGGGGGAGGCCGCTACTCCCCCTCTGGTTTAGCCCACAAGGTCTTCTCACCTTTTCAGCTGAGCTGAAAAGAAAATGTGGCTGCTGCTGCCCTCTTGGTAGAGCTGGCATTTTGGAACAAAAGCAGCTTAGTATTGCCTTTAATCAAAAAGCAATAAAGCATCCTAAAGTTTGTAATAAGAAAATTCTGTCACTCGGTTTTGTATCTAAAATTTCAAATCAATGTCATATTTTAGAAAATGACATGAAAAGAGTGACTCTCTCCAGTTTCTCCAAGCATATAGTTAGAAGCAATCACCATTTGCATTTCAGAAACTCTCAGGTTCTCTACAGCTTTCCATCACTGTTTTGTTAAATGTCATTCCTCGCTAGCTGTCAAGCACTTTGCATTTTTCAAAAACCAGGCAAATTATTAAGGAGCCTTAACAAGGTCTTCAGGACATAACTGTCAGTCTATTTTTTTTCCCCTTTTTTTTTTTTTTTTAAAGTATCAGGAGCTGTTTTAATTCACTGCTTTTTCAATGCAGGTGTTTGTTGTTTTTCTCAGCTACAGAGGGAAAAACCCCAGACCTACCTGAATTCCAGGGTAAAATGTGTTAAAGTATCTCAGTGTCATGTATTACAAATATTTAGAACATGGGCAGGTAAGGGAGAGTGCGAGATTTGTTGAAGAAAATTTATGTACTGGAAATTTGTTTGAATCATAGGAGTGTAACTGGAAACTCTCAAATTAAGGAAAATTTGTATCTGAATTTTCCCGTTAGTTTCCAAGTCATTAAAAATCACTAAAAAAATATAAAAGTCTCAGGTGCTAATCATCCCAAACACAGGGGAAGTTTGCCAGCTGGACCGACCTTCGAGAGAAACTGCGAGCACGTGGGCAATATCTTTCCTCATAATTTTGCTGGATTTTAATTAAAGTCATTTCTTAGATCACAGCTGAAAGGAAGGAAAAAACATCAAGAAGGGTGGTAACTTCATGCCATGGACAGGACCAGTTTGACCTCTGCTGTGTGGACAGACCTACGCACGAGACGATTGCTGTGCTGACAGCATCTCTGAAGAAACTGCCTTTTGTCTCCCTGGGAAGAAAGTTCTCCTAAACAACATACTTAAATCATTAAAGGAAAAAAAGTAAAAGATCTAAAAGCACTTGGAGAATAATTTTCAGAAACTGCTTCTGTCTTTGCAACTCATACAATATGAGTATTAATGAGCATAAATGTATTTATGTATTTTTTTGCTCCAAATCAGTAACTCCTGGGTATAACTCATCTAAGTCTGTAACTACCTTCCGATGGAGAGCATCCAGCATATTAAGGTACTTCTACACCTAATAAACACCAGCAATATAATTATGCTCATGATTTAGTAAGCATGCAAAAGTGTAGGTAGGAAAATTGGTGAATATAAACTAACACAGCCAGAAGAACCCGGAAAAAAAATCCAGTGGTTGCATTGTACTGCAAAATGAATCACAGTAAAAATAATTTTCCTTCAAAGAAAGAAGAATAAATTCTACATGATAATGTAGCAGTGTATTTTGTTCTGACACGCATCTCCTTGCCCCATTAACATGCACATATCACTAGAATGGAACTCTCAATCCTTAGAAATTTATAGAAGGGAAACATTGATTGCACTAAAAAATGTATTATAGTAATTACAAACTGCACCTATATTATTTTATTAATTGATGTTTAATGTCCAACAGAATGCAGTTCTGAAACTGATAGATTGCAGGAAAGTTATCTCCCTTAATTTCTTTTTAATAGATTAAAAAACACCACTCTGCTATAGACATCATTATAGGTACAGGGAAGGCATTTGATTTATAACGTCTCTAAATAGATGGTACTGTGATAAATTACCACTTCAGCAGATTAGCAGATTATTGGGTTGTGGGCTCTCTTTCCTATTTATTCACTTTTAAAGCTCTGATTCCAAGAAGAAAGTCCTTCTAGTTGTTGCTGCTTTTACAAGGATGGTGATGTGTGGTAATACTGGAAATCCTGGTTATCTCTTTGTTGCCATGGGCAAAACCATAGTATGTTGGTCAGCCTCCATGGAAACCTTGCGGGGAAGCAACACCTGCCTCTAGGTACGAGGTTTCAGTTCCCTTGGGTAGGTGCACCAAGGCAGTCCTTAATCCAGGTCAATACGATGTATTTATGGCAAGGAAGGAATTGGATTTTAAAACAAGGATGATGCAAGGAGACGAGGAAGAAGAGGGATCAGCAACTGTGTGTTGTCAACATTCATTTTCAAAAATTTATTACAGAAGTTTGCATGTATGTCCAGAAATGTGTGGGCACGCTTTTGTGCATGCGTGTCTGAGCAGGCACGTATTGAAAAGAAATAAGTGGAAGGGACCTCAGCCATCAGCTCAGGAAGTCATTCTTTAGAAACCTCATCCATTCCTGAAGTTTGTATAAGTGTGTTCAATAAAGAGAGATTTC
Source organism: Aramus guarauna (assembly GCA_013400195.1). Classification (NCBI taxonomy): domain Eukaryota; kingdom Metazoa; phylum Chordata; class Aves; order Gruiformes; family Aramidae; genus Aramus; species Aramus guarauna. The sequence goes on from VXBL01003303.1 coordinate 937,602, forward strand.
ACAGCTTCCTTAAGCTTCACTGGTCATTCCAGTGCTTATGCGCACAAAATATGTGCTAACACACGTACGAAGATGTTATCTTCAAGTTTGCTGGAAACAAGTATTTTAAACAAATATAGAATTTGTTATTTAAAACTGTTCTATTGCAAGATTAATAAATTAAAAGACTAAATTTCACTTTTCAAGCTGGCAGTATTCTTTTGAAATTCATTCTTTATATCTGTAATGGCACGTTGTCCTATGGATTAATAAAACCATAACCAAGGGGAACCACTACTATCAACATGAATCCTGGGCATCGGACAGCTAATTAATAGCAGATCGCACTTCTCTCGATTACAGGTTTTTTTAAATGTGAAGATCTCCATAATTGAATGTCATGCAGAATATTATGCAAAGCATCACACTTTTTTTAGAAGATCAGCGGGAGCTTAGTGCCATTGGAAAGGATGTGACAGTACAGAGTTTGAGAAGCTATAATGTTTACCCATCGAAAGTCTACAAATGCAAATCACAGTAGGACTCAAAATGGAGCCCTGGGGGAATCAGAGAGTAACTGAAGCCCAGCTGGAATGAAAAATCCTCTGGAGCAACAAATTCAATATGCCAGGGTAAAAAAGAATTAGATCTGAATCGAATAAAGCCTTGTGAGCAGATTGGTGCAAACTGGCAAACACGGTAGTAAAAATTATGCTCAGCAATGAAAACCTAAATAAAAAGGAGTGTTACCACTATGAGAATGGAGACCTAAAGCAACATTAATCTAATCGCGTTCTCACGAATTAAAACTAGGACACTGTCATCTTCAAAAACACGCATGTTAACAAATACTTCTGTCTCCTGTTGTCCACGTAGAACTAAGCTTTCTATGTGTCTTCTTAATGAAATATGTGTAACATCCATTTACCAATCAGTTTCCAATTAAAATACTATTTCCAAATAATATGATCCTGCTAACTGAATTCCAAGCAAGCCCTTGGCATAATACTTTATAAGCAGTTCTGCCATCCATCAGTTATTTTGCTGTCAAGTCTAGGGTTGTGCTGAGCAGATGGCCGTGGATGCTGCTTGAATTCAGACTGCTGGTCTCCGTGCAAGCCGAGGCAGAGGAGACAGGAACGAACATTTCCATATAGAGCACACTTAAAATTAACCCACAAGATGTCACTGTTGCTCCAGAGAAATTTAGCAGTCGAGGGATTTTTCTGGGCATAAATTGAGACTGAGACTGGGGCGTTGACTCCCACGGGGTTGCTCAGAGAAGGTTTGAGTGGTGCCACCATCTTGTAGCTCCACCATTGTGCCAGCCTGCTCGCCAGCTTCACTGCACCGCAAGGTCAAGGAGCTGTAACCAGCAGGGAGGACCAGGAAACTTCACCAGATGGACACTGGGAAACATCTCCACGTTTAAAAGGACACCAGGCCTTTGGAGACATTGTGCAAACGAGGCCCTTGTTTGTTAGGGGCCAGGACGGTCCTATGTTGCAGTCATGGGAACATGGGGTGCCCCAGGGCCCTGCTATCATCTGGACCATGGTCTCCACTTGAGGGCATGCAGGCATAGTCTTGACCCCATTCACATCAGCAGGCGGTTTGATTACTGTTCCTGACTTTCCTGAATACTACATGTGCCCGCATCTTTGAGGAAAACAAACAGCATGGAGAAACCTAAAATCAAGCCTATGCTATTGCTCCAACTGGAGAAGCTGATGAAGTGAAGGCAGCCAGTCCCTGCAGCTTTCAGACTCCAGTTTCAGCCACCTCGGTGAACTGGGAAGCCAGGCTAACGGGAAACACAAGTCTGCTCCTGATCACAGCACTCAACAACGACCAAGGTCGTCTTTGGGCTTGGCTTTTATTTTTTTTCCCCAATGAAATATTGACAGCAAAAATAAATATTGAAGTAAAACCTTCCAGAACATATCATTTCAAGCATGAATGGCTTTACTCAAACCTACATATCCCAAATTTTTAGCCAAAAAAGGGATTTATAGCATTTAGTCTGTATGGAAATACCTCTACTGCAAATATTCCCACATTTGTAGGGGTAAAGATTCAGACTAAGCAAAAGCATACCCTCACAGTATCATAGAATCAGGCTTCCCTACACAGTTGTCTATGGATTAACTGTACCGATTTACTTTTCTCAAGCTGCAAATGAGGTTGAAAGGATGTGTGATGAAAGGAGCAATGAACTAACTTTGTTTCTCAGGAGTCCTGAGTTTCCCTTGGGCTGATGAAGACATGGACATTCTCAAAAGCAAAAATACTTAATTTTGTTAATCCAGTCTCAGCAAAAGAAACCACATCTGCACTGTTTTCCATGGTTCACCCTTCACTCCCCTTCAAGATAATGGGTTTGCTGGAAACAAAAACATTAAGGTTTTGTGACTTCAAACACCCTGACAGACCAGTCCCACTATCTTTTGGTATGGAAGTGATCCTTTGCTACTGCATTGACAGGGATTTCTAAGAATTGGAAATACCATGAGCAGAAACCCATTTTCTCTTATCAGGCACCTTGTAATGCTGGCTGCATATCTGCTGTATTGGGATGAAGAAGATGGCCTAAATATCTATACATTAGGGGGCCTCCATATAAAGGGCTGTCGCTGCTGTGTGGCTAAAAGAATCAGACCTAGGTTTGATACGACTGGTAAGAACCCCAATTTCTGGCCCATTGCTATCCTAGCTGCTATTTCTCTGGGTAAGACCTTCACAGAGCTAATGCAAAGAGAACCACAACCTGTATAAAAATCATTGGGTTTTAAGCTATGTGCTGTGCTCTGGGCTTTGCTGTAATTCCCAAGATCAAGCCAAAACCACAGAATAAAAGGACAACGCTATGCACGGTAGAGCAGCTCTCAGTACGCCCCCTTAACTTTAACTCTGTTTTCATCTGAATGTATTAAAAAACTCTCCAGAACCACGTCAGCGCCTGTGTCCAGATATATAGTGCATTTACGGGGCACATGAGACTTCCACTAAATAAATTACGTGATCTCCTCTGGGCTGAAGAGTCCCTGCAGCTTATTCACACAATGCCAATGAATCAGTGCTACGCCGTGCAGGGAGCTGTATAGCACCGACTATCAGGACCTCATTTACTTAGTGCGGACGCGATAATAAAGTTGCCCTGCTGATCACTGCCAAGCGTCCCAGTCACATATCACAACAGCTCTGGGCAAGATGGCAATTCTGTTTTCTTACAGCAGGTTACAGCCGGCATCAATCGTCCTCTGTGCCTGCGGAGGTGGCCGGGGCTGCAGGTGCTGCATCTCAGCCAGCGCCTGGAGCATCCATCTCTGCCACGCTACAGGAAGGCAAGGGAAAGGAGGAGCAAGCGACTGGCAGCTGCCAGTCAGGAACTGCAAGTGTGGGCAGTGTGCGAGGGCAGGAATGGAGATGAAATGCAGCTAGTGGAGGAGTTATGGTTTGCCTGAATGGATGGATTAGTGCCTGCCTGATATCTGGCTCCAGTTAAACCTAAGCCAGGACCTTGCACAGCGAGGAGAAACTTTCTCTGGCCGTAGCCTTAAAGGATTTCTTCACCAGTAAATACAGCTTTAGAAAAAACATCTGTCCTCTGAACTGAATAGCAACATACCTAATATTAATTAATTTTACTTTAAAGACTACTTAACTTTTTGCTCTGCATTTGTCAGCACTTCCTATAAATATTCCTAATACTAGATTAGTATGGAAAATGTGGAAACATTGGGTTACTGCATTTCAATATGTTAGGTTATCTTTTCTGTAGACAGAAGACTCACTAAATAGCGAGCTCTCCTGGAAGATCGACCTGCTATATTAAGAAACACAAAAGCCACTCAACAGTTACCTCAAAGACATGGTAACCTTATCTTCCACTTTTCTAAAAGAAAGAATGACCCATGGATATTGCAGCATGAATTGCTTTTCTCCTGTTCATTATCCAGGGGAGGTCTTTACCCATCACGTTACAGAATCATTTCATAGTATTTCAAGAGTTCATTTTCCCCCAGGTGCTCTCCACTGTGCTTGATATTAATTATTTCTGATAGTTAACATTTACTGAAAGGTATCGTAATAACCCTCCAAGTCATAGGGAAAGGAACTAATACCGCAGGTAAACAAAAAGGGCTTTTCCCTATGGAAAAACAGCTATTCAATATATGAAACACTGATTTCAGAGTGAGCTGGCTGCTCTGCATTAGCACAGACCTGGAGAGGACTGCATGTGGGTATCTGAAAGAAGCACAAGTCATCACCTCCTTCACGGGTGGGCCGAGATCTGACACAGGAAGGCAGAGCAAAGCAATCAGATGTCCATTCTGTGTAACTGCCTCCGTGTATAACCCTCCAGGTGTTAAAGAGATCATAAATCTGAATAGAAATATTTTTATTATGTCCAACTTGTAGCAATATAGCTGAGAAACATCTCAGTGACAGGCTTTCCCTAACCACAGCAGTGGTCCCCTTGTACAAATAAATCAAAATCAAGGTATTGCATGGTGCTCTATTTTCTCAAAATCTCTTACATTTACTCATTCTTTCATCAAAACTTTTCCTTGTGTTTATGACTGTTGGGATTGCTTGCTCTAGGAGATCTGAGAGGGACTTGGACAGGAAAAAGTCTCTACTCTTGCTTCTGTGAGTTTAAGAATGACTATTCTAAATCACAGCAAAAATCTGTCCAGGATACTGTCTCTGGTGATAGATAATAGTGAACTGTAGGGACTTAGATCAAGCATACAGTCATATTTCTCTTCTGCACTCTCCCAGTTTCCAGCAGCATGCAGCTGAGAGATTTCATAAAGCAAAGATGTGATCTCTGAATCCAGGAAATGAGGAAATGGTACAGGAAAAAAGAGCAACAGGCTTCGGTTTATAAGCAATCCATTCAGCTGAGCTAGTAAAGGGTTTGCTAATACCAATTATAAAGAAGTTTATTACGATGTGATTTTTAAATTGTTACTAATGACCTACAATGTCTGTGCATGAGTGCACATATTACTTACAGCGCGGGCAGAGTTTAATCCCAGGTATGAAACAGATAATTGATGAGGAAGTAAGTACTAAGGTATAGAGTCACAATTTATCCTGGATTAAGCATCATGAACTGAGAACAGTATACCAAGATGTTTCTTAAAGAGATAATTCTCTTTGAATTTGGTTTACTGCACTTTCCTGTATTGAAAAACACACTTTGTTATCACCCTGCCAATATTTACGCACCTGAAAAGTAAGTTACCGAAACTTATTTAACTCTCAGCTACTTACATACTTAACGAACTTACTTTCACAATGGTATTGTGAAAATGGGTTTATTCTGTTGGTGATTGATAGCGTAGCCAAAGTTGTTAATTCTCATGATACAGGGCAGAAAAAAGCAATCACATAACCAATCCTGAAATTCCTATAGTCAATGTGGTTTGTTCAGCTTTGTCCCTTGCTGTCTGAAAGGTGCAGAGAAAACACTTGATTTATGGCCCATGAAAATCTGAGCAGAGATTAACATAATAAGGGAATATTACCCTCTTGCAGTCTACTATTAATGGCCTTGCTAGCATTCCTTTGATCAGAGGTACGAACTAAAATTGGTATACAAGTTTTCCCACCATTTATAATGCTTTACATTCTATTCTAATATTCATAACGAAACCAAATAAACTGAAGATCAAAACAACAACAACTAATCACATCAGCTGGCTGTTTCTGATTAACTGGTACCCGATTATGACAAATCACTCTCTTGCCTTTGACTCCAATAGTCCTGTTTACGGTGGCAGGCTCCATTCCGAAGTACCACAGTTTTACCCTCAGCCATTGATGTGCGATTGAGGGACCATTTTAGGCTCCTTGAGGGATAACTACCCCGAAAATGAACGCAGCAAGCCACAACTCAGGGTCACAGTCTCCGAAAAGCGCTTTGTACCCTGTTGACTGTGAGGGTCAGCAACTCGCGCACACGTGCACCTCCACAAATACCACCGTGCACAAATAAAACCGAAATCTGGGAGATGCTTTGGTGTTGGAGAAACAGGCTGGGACAAATCAGTGACTCCAGAGTATGCAGGCTCTCCTCACACAGCTCAGTGTCGTGGGGCTCAAAAACCCAAGTTAGAGCATATTTATTTTTCAAAATACTCTAACACTGGTATCATTTTCACCTGGAATTTTTTTCATTGAAATTGTCATTCCCTTCAGGCAGCAAGGGGTCTCTTATTTGAGTCTAATAAAGCAAGCCCCTGCTGCTCTGTGGTAGGCCTTCTGCTCTTCTATGAACCAAACCACGTGCCTTCTGCCTTGATTCGCTTTCTGGACCCAAGCAATATTTGGTGGCATGCTATTTATTTTGTTTCAACAGCAAGCAACCACAGTTCAGAAATGAAAGTATCTCAAATTATTCACTAATTATTCTAGGAGTGTCACTACAAAAAGGAGGTCAATAATGAATTAAAACAACAATATTATTCCCAATTCCTTATACGTGATATCCACAAATGCATTACAAATTGGCAATATAAAATCCTGACCATCAGTAGGACCTAATGACTCCCAGATATTTTCTCTGCCCAGCAACCTTAAAAATGGATATTCTAAAGAATAAACAATTTTGTGATTTCAATTCACTGACTGAAAGATGCCAAAAATTATCCAGCTGAAAGGGAATTTTTATTCTCCTTGAAGTAATAGTGCCACATGAGGTCATAGCTGTGGTCAAATGCATGATTCACAGTGACTTCAATACTTGTAATTTCCGGTAAGATAACCGAACTCATGGCCGAATAGTGTGGGAGTTACACTGAGATTAATTCCACCCACAGCGTTCAGAAAAACCCCAGTTTTCAGCCAGAGAGACACACGCGCATTATTTTTTGGCAAACTTGGGGTTAATTTCAGTAACAGAGGATCCACCTTGCTTTTGCAGCAAGATGGAAGTGAGGTTTAAGCAGCCCAGAAGTGTGACGAACTTCACGTAACATCCAACCCCGAATTATTGAGCTTTGTTAAGAGTCATGTCTTAGTAATTGACAGAGCGTTTCACATCTCTGTAGGGAGCCCCTGCTATGCTACGTGGCTAGTGCTGCAAAGGGCACGGGGAGGAAGAGGAGGAGGAAGCAGCAGCTCTGAGCAAGGGGAGCGCTGTGCTTCTGTTCACTTGGACCAAGGAAACCACATTGCTTTTGAACCCTGCAGGCAGATCTGTGAAGTATGTTTAATGCTACAGGGAGAGTTATTATAGACAAGTAATTAATCTTTTTTTTTTCCCTTTTTTTTTTCTGGCAGTTTTGCAAAATTTAGGTTTAGATTTAAATTTAAGGTCCCAGCTTGGTATTAGAGATGGCTTGTATTCTGCTTACTCAAAACCCACGCTGATATTAGGTCACTAGGTTGCAGCTGAGACACTGAAGTCCCACCAACAGCTCTTGCTTACGTTCCATGTTAGTAATACAGACATTGCTCATGACTTCGTTTATAACACAAAAAATAGGGAAAAAACCTGTCATTAAGACAGTGCTGAGCTGTCCCAGCTGATTAGAAAAATCAGGTACATCAATATCCAGGTTTTCTACTTGACACCATAATTGTAATAAAAAGTTGTCAAGGGAATCAGTGTTTTTCTTGTGTTTGTCATAAAGATACATGTGAACAGGTATTTAATCACCTCTTTTTGACCTGGCCCAGCAGAGATCTTGCACATATACCTAACCTGGAATTGTGTTTAAATTTGTGCTAGTTGCATAAACCTAAACCCAGGTAAGTGTCAGGAAAGTCAAAATTCAGAATTTCAGCTTTAGTCTAGAACAGAAAAAGCAAGGACCCTGGCTTTCATCTAACTAATTTTGAAGTTTTAGCACTTGGTAAGTATTTTACTTGGGATGCTCCTAAACAACATGAAGCCTCAAATAACGCTATTACCAGGGCAATAAAATTACATTTTTGTAGATTGTTTAGGATCCCCAGAGAATACATGGCGGGGAGAAGGGGGGTGAAGCCTGGTGAATTGAAATATAAAGTGAAATTGGAATTGAAGCAGTTAGGGAACATTGCTGAGCTGAATGGCAGTTCGAAGAACCCTCACTAAGTGATGTATAAAAACTTCAATACAGTTTTATTTTAGGCTTGGCTGAACAAAGAAGTATGTGCTAATAAACTGAATCATCAAAAATAAATTGTTTCAATGTTCATTTCTTTTGAATTAATATCTGAAAGCTCAGTTTCATCACACTCATTTAAGCTTGTGTTGTGATGTTACACACAACAACCTATTTTGAGGAAGTGTATTCTGTTTGTAGATCTGGGCTACTTGGTTTTCTACAATGAAAATGTTTTGGGTTTTTTCCCAGAATGGTAGTTATCTACAATTACGGTTTTTAATTAGAGACAACACTTTATGTACAAAAGAGTGTAGTGCTCAGTATTAAAGCTGCAGGGGGAAATTTTGAAAGGGCACTAAGGAATCTAGACACACAGTGCCATTAGCTGAAATATTGAAGAACATTGCTGAATTCCTTTATAAGGAACTAAAATTTACTGACTAAAGTTACTTACACTTTGGTAACTGGTAGAGGATGCGACCAAGGCAAGCCCTGCTTAACTAGCCTTCTTACAGCAGAAGAGAGAGGAAAGGATGAATATCACAAACTGGAAGATATTTTAGCATCATCTGTACGATCTGGAGGCGAGAGTTACTGCTCTCATTAGATGAGATTGGGAGGAAGGCACTTTCCTCCTCCTCATCCTTCTCTTTCACTGCACTGTGCAGTCAGCAAATTGGGCAAGAGCTGTCGCAGATGTACAGGCTCTGTTTTGAACCCCCTGGACCCAGACCTCTGTGCCAACTGGCCCCACCTAACACACCTTGCAAAGAAAACTGAAGGAGTCAGAAATGGCAAAGCCATGTTGGCTTTATGGCTCCACCTGCTTCAGCTCACTAAATCCAAATTACAGTTGCAGATCATGAACTTTATTAAAGCAATACATTTTTGTTGGTCAAGGACAAGGATAAGCACCTTTTTGTTAGAATTTCATAGCTGGTTAAACAAGAGATAGCTATTACAAATGCTCTTTTAAAATGAAAACAACATCACTACCACCAAAAAAAAAAATCAAAACACAACAAACAAAAAAACCAACCAAACAAACAAACAAAAAAAAAATCAAGATTTTATTTAGGTTTTACCAGAAGGGAAAAACCTGAGTTCATTTCATCTCGTGTGTAAATAAATCAAAATATTTAAATACTATCTTCAGATTAAAGCTTGCTATTTCTGATTCAAACTGGAAACCTATCAGTGATCCAAACAACATGACTGGGCTTTTCCTGGCTATGTATTTTAACCTAATAGAGGATATTACCTCTCTTCACAAACCCTAGTTCTTTCCAGCCTCACACCATCACACATACAACAATATTCTCACTAATTACTCTACGCAAAGCATCCCTTGGAGCAAAAAGCAGGTTTTTGAAATTACCACTGTTTCCGAAGTCAGTGGCAATAGAGCCTCTGGACAGCAATATTGTTTTCTAAATACAATGGGTGATTTTTCAGTGAGAATAGATAACATAGTTCCAGCATATTTCATGGAGACTGATGACAATTTTGCCTGTCCTAGCATACCAAACTTCCACCAGCAAGGACATAATTTAAATTTCAGACAGCCTCCACAGGGCTACGGACAATTCTCTGCTCAGGTCTGAATTGCACCCGAAAGCCCATCCCTTTCTCACTTCCACACTATGTGGGAAGGTACGTTTAATGAGCACATGCAAGGTCTAATTCTCTTTGGAAGGACAGAGGCATCTACACAAAGTTTATCAAAATTTCACGTAGTTAGCAAGAGACAATATGGTAAACCCTGACGATGGTGGTCTTAAGCCTACTACGTTGCCCATCTAACCCCATCAGTGAGATCCAAGCATGCCTGTGTCTGAGACTGTTGATTAGGAAAATAAACTACACACATATGCATAAATGGTCCACTGCGGCAGTACAGTATTAGTCTAGGCTGCACTGGAACAAAGTGCCTTCATTACATTTCTATGATAAATATCTCCCTTGCACTGCTGCAATTATCAGCGGACTTGATTAAGGGATTGATTTGAATGCAAACAGCATAATTGACCCAGGAGAAAAGATGAATGGATATGGCCAATGCAGCCTTTAAATAAGTGTGTTACAAATAGATGGTAGCATAGGGAAATGTCACCAGTCACAATTTATTATTTTGCCATTCTCCTTCAAATGAAAAAAAGATTTGCTTTTGTTGCATACAGTGTATATACAATTTTCTAGCATATGATGCCTTTTCACATAGTCTTCAAAAGTTTTAAATGGGTCATTTTATTTAGCGCATCCAAAAAGTCATGATATATATTAGTTGGGACATAGAAAAAAATTGTAATGAACATTTAGCCAGAAGCCCTTTTATAAACAACAATAAACAAGGAGATTATTGGAATAATACTTCAGCTTGTTGTCACTTTCTACTGAGGGGGGAAAAATGAAACAAAGAGTCGGAACTTTTTGAACTGCAGAGATCTGATCTCTGAAGCATTCAAAGTGTATTAAACTTCCCACGCAGTGTATCTATCAAATGTATGGGACATCTATCCTTTATTTACTACAGTTTCATCCCTATATGGACTAAAATTACTAGCAGTTAGCATTTCCTTTGTGCTTTTCATCTACAAATTACCCTGTGCATAACATCTAACACATCTTCTCGAACCTTTGTGAGACAGGTGAGGGTTGGGTTGTTTTTTTTAATCATCCCCCATCTTAAAGATGCAGAAACTCACAAGTGAGGCAAAGACTTATGAACGTTAAGCTCCATGTGTCAAAGCAGTTTCAGACTTGGGTCTAGCTGGATACCACTGATGTGGTAGTGGAGAAGACCTTGTCCTCCATACCTCTGCCCTGAAGCACCTCCCTCAGGTCTCACACTAAAAGCTCTCGAGACTGGCCTGTCCTGAGGTCCACTTTTCAATTTAAGTTCACATTATTCCCCTGCCTTGATGTACCTGACAGAGCTGTGTTTTGAAAGAAGGCCTCTGAGAGTCTGCTTCTGTACCAGAAACCAAGTTCATCTGGACACCTTTTTCTCTCGTGGGATGTCCTCTCGATGGACAGAGGAGCATGGGAAACAACACTCAGTGTGAAAACGATGGGACTGGCTGCAAAACATGGAATTTTCAAAAACAAATTTCAGAACACTATAAATGGAAGTGTTTTTCAGCTAAGTCGCATAAACATCATGTGGTTAGCCTAAAAATATGTAACGTCCTTAACTATTTACTTCCAGGCACTGGAGAGCCTGGGACTTGGAAATTAATTCCTTGCTGTCACTTGGCAAATTTAACTAGCTTTTGCAATATCGCTAGTATTTTGAAGACTTCTCGTATTTATCCACAAATATTTATTCTTATGTATCTCAATGAAGGCATAGTCTCAAGAATAAAAATTGCATCAAGAAGTACAGAGCAAAGAGAGTTAATAAACAAAAGAAAATATAGCATCTCTTGGTTTTGTTTATGAGCATACCTTGCAAAGGCTAGTCCCTAACCTATTCTTCTAAGTAAACTAAATGATGAATTTGGTTAATGTACAGAAGAATAACTAAGCTAATACAATTACTGAAATGACAACATCTATCTTGCATCCTGAAATTGCTGAAGATGGATGAGTGACGCTCTCTGAAAGGTAAGGACACTAATAGTATTGCTTTCATTCGTCCTGGAGCACTAGGGGAGCCTGCTCATTTCCCAGTATGCACTAATCTACTCTTCAAGATAATATTGCATGGATTTGTATTGTTCTCATCTCAAATAACTCCTAAAACCACAAAGAAAACAAGGTGCAGTTTTTTTTTTTTTCCTCCCACAAAAGAAACAGGGGTACATTTACATTAGCTTGAAGCTGATCCAGTGGCATGAAGAATATACACTCCTCTCTTTGCATCATAGCTGCTTGGTTTGTAAGGGTACCATTGCCATTTCTACCACTAGAAGTCACTCCATTCTTAGCATCACTTAAGCCACTTCATACTGAAAAACAGATCTCCAAAACACCATCATTTTAGTCTGTATCAAACCAAAATAGAGTGAGATTTAAAAAAGGTCACTTTGCATTGCAAGCAAAAAGCTCCCAAAACTGAGACCCCACACTTGGCAAGTCTTTTTCCTTGCTGTCGCCTCAAGTCTGTGCACTTATTAGAAATGAGACAGTTATAAACTAAAGGCATCTTTAATCTAGCAAAAAAATAATTCAGACAGACAGCAGGCTGTGCTGCTTGGCACCTCACAAATACTTGTGAAGTTGAAGACTTGCTTATCCCTCCCTGTAAGCCTGAGCCAGTACCTGCCACCAGCCCAGCGAGCAAGCACAGGGTGCCGACCCAGCAACTCCACCAGCAAAAAGAAAATGCGTGAGATGAAATTTGAATACAACTGCTGGTTTGGAGGAGAGCATATTCTGGATAAATGCATCGCTGGGAAAGCTAGGATTGCATGTTTTGGAAGGCTGCCTTGCATTTTTGACCCTTGAGCACTACTAGTGAGCCATGCTAGGCTTTGCAAACTAAACATTTTAGAAAGAAAACCAACTCTAAAATCCGAGTACCAGCTTGAGCTGTGTTTTGTTTCACAGGCCACTTAGTGTCTGTTGTTTCTTCACATTCATGCACCTACAATACAGATGAAGCAAGAGCAGTTCAAGCAGTACCACAGAATGGTACTACTTAACAGGTCACAGTTACTGGATATACTTATTCAGATTATAGAACAAAATTCTGAACTAAATAAAGTTAGATTTCTTTAAATATGCCTGTGTAACATAGATACTTAAAGTCACTTTTTTTTTTTTTTTTACAACTAGATATTGCCAAATTTAGTTATTATTAATCAATAATTTAGGCAGTCTGAAAGGTTTGAGCTGTTTGTTGCAATTCCAGCCAAAAAGAAAATTACATGACTAACACCAAACACAAGTTAAAACATCAGCCACACAGAAACCTGAAAGGAGAGGAAAAGCCTTTTCACACTATGAAATGGCTGCTTTTAAGAACATGCTAATAAATCTTCACACCATTTAGAAACTAAATTATAGGCGTTGAAGTAATGTAATTCTTCAATTGAACAAGGAGCACAGCTCTCCAGATATATTTATTGTATAAAAAAGGATACAAATAGAAGTTATTTTGAAAGAATGTCTCATCTCAAATTTCATAAAAACACATGAGTTATGGAAATGTGGTAAACAATACTAAGAATCCTCGTGCATCCCGAGACTGCAGTACTCATGCTACATGCTTTGAATACCTGAATTTCTGTCCGCATTTCAAAAAGGAGGTAAAAAGAGATGTGAGTAGGCAATACAGAAAAACAAATTTAGCTTATGACAAAATACATTTTTCTATTATAGAACTGTCAGCAGAATTTTACTGTCTTTAAAATTGAAAAGCAGATACAATTCCATCCTGTAAAAGAGCTGAAAAATATATACCTAATGAAAGTTGATTAAGTCCATTAAGTTCCTGGACTCCAAGGAGGATACAGTCAGTACAAGGTTTGTGTCAGCATAAACAGATATGCAAGAATGCTTAAGCACCATTTGGCCTCGGTTATTCTTGTAGCAGGACACACCTGCTAAGCCTAAGGATCCTCATCTATACTGTATTTTCCCATTCTCTTAATGGGGGTGTGGTGTTTCATTACAAGGTGAATCCTGCAATAAATGTATTTTGGACACACCCATCTTTCTCTTTTAATTGCTGCTTCTTTGCTTGCTTTGCTAACTTTTTTCCTCCTTCAATCATTTGATGACTCAGAGTTTAAAATATAGAATGTTTATTATGTGCACACTCAGAAGAATAAACTAAAGATGCTTTGGGGCTAGAGATGCTAGCTACTTTTGAATAATTCCAGTCATGGTTTTAAGTGAAAAACTTCGCGTATGGAAGCAGCCTCCAATATTCAGATGCTCTGCTCCTGCAAGTATTCTATTCAGTCCTGATCTCTAGTTGCCCTTAACAGGCTTCATTTACCTTACATTACCTTTCATCTGCTTCATTTTCAAATGTGCTTCAGATGAATAAATAATACAGAGTATGAGACAAATGCACACAGGCAAAGTTGACAGCTGTCAAGCTTACCATGACCACATATTAATGTTCTGCATGTCTTCATCCATCTTTTTTTATGTCTTACTTTGACTTTTGTACTAAATGTGGTAAGAAAAGATCTGAAAAGGCCGCTATGGG
>VXBL01003303.1:951919-1009049 GCA_013400195.1 Aramus guarauna
GTGGAATATTCAAATGCTAAACAACTTTGAAAAATCTGTATATTCTATATTCAAATTTATCTTACAATTAAAAAAGGCAAAAATTTTAAAACAGAGAATCCAAAATATACTAACATCCCCTGCTAAGCTTTTAGTTGAAACACTAGCCTAATGCTTTCATCAACATTATGAGTGACATTTGTTGTAACAGTGATAGAGTAATTTAATTACTAAGGAGAGCTTTAGAAATATGTGAGCTGCCTTGAAAAGATGTGGCATTTGATGACAGGGTGCTCTCACAAAAGGGTTGTAGATGTGGTTGGATAGTTTAGAAACCCAGATTTGGATCTGGAGATCATCAAGCACACTTTAATCTTATTTAAGAATATAAAAAGTATCCAGAGAGATGGACTAGGCTATTTTAAAATTAAATATATTACACACTTCTAGAATTTTGTGTGTGTGTGTGCAGATGGACTACTACTGCAGAAAGAGCCCCTAGGGAAGGAGCAACTCCTAAAGCTCCTCACAGGATCTTGTCCTCAACAATCCACTCACCTTCTCCTTTATACAGGCTCCCAAATCCATTCACCTGACTTTTTATTCTGCTCAAAATACCTAAACTTCCTTGACTTCACTGGCTCCCATCAACCCCCAGGATGCTACCAACCTTTGAGTGCCACACCTAAACTCTTGCTGACAGCTCAGCGCTCCACTGCTGTCACCAACAGCACAAAACTGAATCCCAAAGGATTACTGGGGTCCTACCATTGCTATTTCTCACACCATTGTGAAATCTTGAACTAGCTGTGCACACATATGCTTGCTTTTCCTTCATGCTCTCCTTCCTTTTCTCTTTAGAATACTTCTGGTATATTTAAAATACATGTGTTTGGGCTCAGTTATCCATACATTCACTTGGCCTCTCTGAAACAGTTGTTTGGCTTGTAATGTATGTTCAAATTGCTGCTGAATCCTCAATTCAATTCCAGTGAGATCTGGAAGGGTGCTGTAGGATGACCGCACTGATTTTCAGTTTCTCTTCTGTGAAGCACCCAGTCCCAGCCACCTTTGGGGACAGCTTATGGAACTTAATGGACTTTGGTCTGATCTCAGTGGGAGCTCGTATGTTATTATATGGTGTGGTTTTCAAATTAGTGCCCCTCCCATGCATTTTATATGCTAATATTTCTCACAGGGTCAGCACAGTTGATTGAGGCAGAATTTACATTGACTCTCACGCGTATTATGGTTTCATATATGTCTACTGGGCCAAAGTGGGCACTGACGTTATTGGGACAGATGCTGTTAGGGGCTGAGGTCTTGCTGCAGAAGTATATCCACTAACAAGTTCTACCTCTTTTTCAATTGCTCTTTGAGGAATAAAACCAGGAAAAATGTGGAGGTAAATTGGTGACTCGCAAAGGGAAACAAATTCCAAAGATGGCTTGACAGTGCTATAGAAATATTTCCTGAGCCTCTATCCATGCACACTAACCACGCATTTGATATCATCCTTCATGATGGCCCAGTGGAAGCATTTGTCAATGAAGCTGTTCCTATTCATATGTTTTTTGAATGTTTATGGCGCTTTCATTTGTACTGGACACGACATGATGTCAGTGTAGCATTTTCCCTCCTTACATCTTTGTGATATTATTAGTGATGAGAAGAAAGGCATGCTGTGTGCATAGTAACAGCTTTTCAAAGGCAAATAACCCAGCTGCTGTGCCTGATTTTAATTTTATAAAGGGCATCAGTTAATGATTAATTATAAAATAAAAATAATGCAAGACAGCCCAAGGTATCTGCCTTTTCAAAAGCTGTTATGGTGCAGGCAAAATGTCTGCCTTCCCACTGCGAACTGTGTTAGGCAGACACAACGTGGGGACTGCGTCTTCAAAGTACCCACTACTGAAGGTCATGGCTGACTTCTCTAGTGTCGCCCCCCCGCAACCCTCCCCATATTCTCCACTTAAACCTCTGGAAGCTGCAAATGTCTAAAAACCCCTCAGTTTTCTAAGGCTATACCTTCTTTTTTAACTAAGTAGTTTAAAGATTTTTAGAACCATTACGACCTTTAGATACACAAAATGTGTCTTCATAGGACTGTGGCTACAGAATTGAAGCTTTTCGTCAAACACCCACGTGCTCCAACCTACATCTACATGCTTGTTCTATCTCTCTGTCCCCTTGCCAGTCCCCAGACAGTTGCCTTTAAGTGAGGCGAGACCTTTCACCATTAAGATCACAAAATCCTGTGCTGAGTTTTGAGAGACTTTTTTTCAATGGCTTCAGACAATTCCCCTCTCTGCTCCTTTGGCTTCCCCACCTAAGAGACCGCAATAAGGATGCCTGGAGAGCCAGTACTGAAAGCAGCCAGAGCCAAAAGCATTTTGAAATCCTACAGCTGGAAATGGGATGAAAGAACAAAGTTTTATCTTATCAAATCTTTTCTGATTTTTTCTATTATGCCAACAGATTAATAACCTGAAAATTGCCAGCCCTACTTTAACGCTGTGTGCTGTTGCACAATGCCTTAAGCTGCCACATAAAATAAGCTTACCAACTGGAAAAGGCGATTCATTAATATTGCACAGGTAATTTATGATAAGCCAGGTGATTATATTAATTAAACTATAAAAAAGAGGGAGGAAAAAAGAGAAAAAAAAATAGGTATAGCTCAGTGGTGAATGGCATAAAGAAGCAGTTACATCCAGAAGAAAATCTGTCAGAAAGAAGATAAGCTTATGCCACACTTCAGGTCAGAAGCAAAGCAGTATTTTATTATAATGACAGAAATGAAGCAATGCAATGAGTTTTACCTTGAGTAATGAGTATTAGCTATCATCACCAAATGGCTTCAGGTAAATAGTTCAGTACAGAATCAACTTTTTGTGTTTTATTTTGCAGCTTGAAATAAGCAAGTGCAGAAATCTCTGCAGAATATTCGGTCAGTGTTTTAATGATGGGAATCGCAGCTGCTCACTGCAGTGAAACTGCTTCTTTAATATCACCTCTTATATCATCGATCATTGGTCGGGTATCAGAGCAAATTATCTGGGTTCATTTCTTGTTCTGAGTGGCCACCAGCTCCATGTGCTCACAGCCCTTGAGGGTACTGGGGCTGGTACCCATGGTGTGGGTCCATCATCCCATGGCAGCAGCCCGCTCATGTACTGCAGAGCATCTCCCCTGGTGCTGGAAGCTGGGGTTTGAGCAAATTAATCTAGCTCTCCATCTTTTCCACACCACTGATGCTACTGTGTAGCATCTTTGTTATCATCTCACCAGTTAGCTGGGAGCTATTTCAGAGTTTGAAAAGCCAGTATCTTTTTTTTAGCCATCTTATTCTGTTGTTTCCTCTTTTTATTCCTGAAGTCCACAGAAATCACTGTAAGGGTGGGTTTGGGGTTTTTTTTGGGGTGCTGAAACCTTGTTATATTTTCTCTAATGAAATGTTATTTGCCAGTGCCATTGTGAGTTAAGTACATACCAAAATCAATCCCAAGTTCTTTAAGTTCCTAAAGGTTCTCCTTTTTGCTTCTATTCTTAAGGCAGTTTTCATCTAACTACTGTAACGTTATTACTGAAGCTAATGGTTTAGCCGGCTTCAAGGATGAATGGGATCTATCTATAGAAAATAAGAGCTTTCAGAGTTAACTCTTAACTATCATTAAACAGCTTTAGAAAGAATATAAAATCTCATACTACAAACCTAGAGTCTCTGGGTAACAAGGGATTGAAAGAAATTCATCCTCTTGAAAGGTGAATCTGTAATTGGCTACTGCAGAATTTCTGTAGCTCTTCCCAAACCATCTAATTCTACTCATCAGCAGTGATCTTGTAGCCTAGCTCAGAAACTGAGCCCATCCCCTTGCTCATTTTCCCTTTTGTTGTATTTACAACCTGCCCATTTTGTCTACTGACTTGCATGCTCACTTTTAAAATTTTCTTTGATAGTCTTCTGAAAAGAGGACTTCCCTATTTCATTATTTCTAATATTAGATACAACTGTAAGATTTAGGCCAGAGAAATGTAAGTTAAAGGATTCACTTCCCTTGTAATTTATTCCTATCCTTCTGAAAGTGGGGCTGTACTAATTAACTAATGGTTAATAATAATAGTAAATCTACATTTGATATAGATATGTTTTAATGCTATGAAAAATTAATTCTACTGTAATTACCAGGTTCACAGTCTGTGAGTGCTGGTCCTTTGATACACCTGCTAAATTCTGCAACATACCACTGCTCACCCTTAATGTGTCCCTAAAGTTACAAACTTAATGGACAATGAACTGGCACTAAAGTGTTTTTAATTTTGATAGATCTACCAAAAGGAATTAACTGGACAGTGTCTAGTCTTCATTTTTAGTACTTCAATGACTTAGTCCTGCCAGTTTTACTTTTTACTTCATTTTTTTCCTAATCCCAACATTTTGTAGATGTTTCATTATTTGTTCCTTAAGACTTTGTTTTGGCTTTCTTTCCTTTCTCCACCTCCTTTGGAGTAGCCCATGCATGCTGTGGGTACACGGTGTGACCGAACAGCATCTCTTGGGCTCCTGCAGAAGAAGCGTTGGCCATGGCACTGGCACAGCCCCTGCAGATGCCAAGGGGGTTGCGGCCGCTATTTGGGGTTCTTTTCGCTTTTGTTTGATATCTCCGAGTTTGATTTGTTTGATACCAACTCTGAATCCAAGAGGTGAGTTTGACCACAATAAAGCATTCATGTGTTAAGAGTATCTAATCTGAGACCTTTTATGCCCTAAGATCTTCAGTCCACAACCTGAGTAGTCCTATTCCCAGAATACAGCAGGCTTTTAATCCTTTACACTGAACACAATAACAAGTGGTCTTAATACTACTCACTGCTAGATGGGCTTCGGAGGGTGCACTTGACCTCGCGGTGTCACAGACATTTTCCCTGCCATTTGTCCTGGAAATTATTCAGCAGCTCCGAATATTTCTTAATTATTATGAGGCTCCCTCCTCAGTCTTTGTTTTTCACTCTCCAGTGACTGTAACACAAATTGAATGTGGCTTACCATTTTAAAGATAAACACAGAATCTGTAAACCCTGAGTTTTTCCCCAAAGTTCAGTTAATTCTAGAAATACTGATCAACATTTGAAATGATATTCAAAACAAAATTGCAGTTCAAGTTACATTAATATTGGACAGACTTGCAAAAATTGTTAGTGATGCTTTTTGCTTTTATGTGCCTTTGATTTTACTGTGGAGCTTGAATAACAGAGCAGCAGCTTGCCCGGTCTCTCTTCTCCATCACAGTGGAGTTAAAAGGGCTTGGAGTTAAAAGGATGACATATTCTAGACAAAGGGAAGGAAAGGCAGGATTTGTGGTGGCTTCACAGATCCCTGAGAAAAGAGGAAACAGGAGGAAATGGGGGAGGAACACGTAGTGAGGGATATCCACATTCTGGCATGGGGAGGAGGGGGGAAAGGGCACGTCCACAGGGATCCTGGAGGTGAGCAAAAATGAAAGCCCAGAGCTTTAAACATGGATGAGAGAAGACGACTAGAGGAGAGGAAAAACAGCGGCTCAGTCAGAGCCCTGAGAAGCCATGGCTTCAGAAACACGCGGGTGTGCATCTGGGGATCAAGCAACGTGCAACCGCCCTGCCCCGTGGTCTCAGCCTTACTAATACTGTGGACACCATCAATCTGCACCACACCAAGTGGAGGAGGGCATGTTGGCCAACCTGTTCTTTGGGCACCTTGTAATACCAGAGTTCTCTCACAGGTGAATATTAAAATTTTACCTACTACTTGAAGTTTGCCACATGTCTCACGAAACTGGTAAGTCTCTCCAAATTCAGCTTACGGAAAGTTGAACATACTGTTACAGATCAGTGGGGCCCATTTCTTAATTAAAAAAACAGAATAAAAATCATGGCTGGCTATCTAGCACGTCCCAGCTCTCCCCCAGCCTTGGCAGTACTCTTGATGTATTCCTGCCCTGTCTACCACCAGACGTAATGCTTAACTTAGTTGCAAATGAGATTCATTATTTCCTTATTTAGCCTGAGAAATAATTAGGTATCATATGTCCTTCTACGGACATATCCAGAATGGAGTCATAAGGTACTCCATAAATAAAACTGGTAATAGTTCAGTAGCATGATAGTTTGACATTCCACAAATGAAGGAAAAAGGACAAACAACTGAAAACGGTTGTTTGATTTTTTTTTTTTAAGTATAATTAATTACAAGTGTAAATACATTAGCTAGAACTCTGGACAAGCAATTAGACAACTAATTATAGAGAAAATGCAATTGAAGGCTCAAACAGCTGACCACCCTTCTGCTAGCCATCCCAGGTGTTTACGTGCTCTCTGGGTTGTTTATTTAGGTTTATAAAAACACATCTGTTCACAAAACTTGGATACCACCACAAAATGCAATACACAGAAGTACAAAGAAACTCAGCCCTCCCACAAGCAGGGTTGTTTTTTTTTTCCTCCTTTCTCCTGCCACTGCTGTCAGCCCAAGAAACAGTTCTTGTCCCCACCAAAGCAGATGCACTTCAACACACACACTGAAATGCTGCTCTCGTCACTGGGTCTTAAACATCTGCTCAGGTGCTTTGCTCAGTAAGTCCTAGACTAGGTTTGTGCTTAATTGCTTTTCTTAAAATGGGAAGAGTATAACTTTTAGAACATTTTTTTTCTTTATTCTTTAAGGCAGGATTATCAGCCAGAAACATGCAATTTTTTTTTAAAAAGATCCCTGGAATCATATCTGTCACTATTCTTACCCTTCTGCAATGTACCATACTTAATGCCCAGAATTACAGTGGCACATACATGGAATTAAGTTGGTTAGAATAAACTGAAATGTGAAATCAGTACCTTTGCCTGGTTTTCACGTCCTTAAGCCACTTTCAGAGGCAAGCAAATTTTAAATACTGATTTAAAACATCAGAAGCAGCCTCTTTTTCTTGGGAGTTCTACTCCTTTTCTGTTACGGAACCATTTTCCTGGTGGAAAAAAAATGGGATAATCCTTTACACGAGAATGTGCCATTTCTTCTGGATTGCTGCGGTTCTTTTAAGATCTGCTGGTTTACCTCACTAAATCCAGTATTTCGGAAGGGATTTTTTCCAGTAATTTATTCCCTTGAGAGAAGTTTACAGCAACTAAACTAATTAGCCATGAGTCTAAGCAAACATGAAAATGCTAATATGCTTCTAAGTGTCTGCATCTAATGAATTAGTTTTTGTTTTATATTTACCTTTTAGGCTGTATGAAAGTCTCCCACGTGACAGGAGCACTTCATTGCCTTTCCATGCTCAATGCCATCTCACTTTCTACACCTCCTGCCTGAGGAGAGGTTGCCCCAATCTGTGCAGCAAGACAGGTCGGATGGCCCAGGGATAAGCTTGACAAAAAAGATCTGGATTGAGAAAATTAAAAAAATAAAAGAGTGTCATAAGAAAAAATATTCACCTTCATATAACTGTTCATAAAGACTTCATCAATTTAAAAGTGCAAATACAATTTTGCACTGAAAATCAGGTTTCTTATTAAATTTAGACTTTTTCTAGACTTTACCATACTGTACTAGATAGTATTTGCATCTACAATACTATCCTCTGGCTGCATAAATACTGCAGTGCCCTAAATACTGAAGTTTAAAACTTCTGTAGTTTCTGAAAGGTTACCTCCTGGTTCACAGACACGTATTTTTGGTCCTACAAACTCTTCTGTGCACTTAGGCTTTTCTTCTTCTAGAAGCTGACACCAAACCCCTTCTCATGGTCAAATTTGAAAATAATGTCATATATAAAAATACAGACACTTTTCAGTTCACATACTAATAGGTTATTAGAAATGGCTTATGACACCTCTTCCAATCTCATTCTCACACACCCAATGAAAGTTTCACACAAAGAAGATGCTGTAACCTGCTGTCACTCACCTCATCTTAGTTCTGTTTGACTCCCTTACTTTTAATGTTTAGTGAAACACTTATGACAACTGTTTCCTCTACCTAATGAGCAAGAAGGTAACCTGCTGAGCTTTCAGCCATCGACTGCTCCAGAGTTACACAACACCCCTTGTTGAGAGAAGACTATTTTCCTAATGTAACAGAAAATTGTGAGCATAACTGCTAGTCTGATTCTGCCACTTTTAAGAATTAGCAGGTAGAAGAGCAACACTGTCAGTCTTTCAGGTATAATTATATTACTTTCTCAGTATTAATGAGTACAACTTGCCCACATAGGGTCCTTGATGCTAAGTAAGGCCATTTGGGCAGCAATTGTGCCAGATGAAGAGGTTATCGCTCTACTTTCTGCTGATCCCATCGCCCATTTCATCACTACTGGAGGTTACAGGCTTCTCTAAACTGTCAACTAATGGCATGTGTAATTGCTTCTAACCCAGTTCTGTCTAAATGAATCCAACAGCTAAAACACTTCTAATAATAGGGGTTATCTAACACAGCTCAGTTCAGCAGAACTGGCTTACGGAGAGACTACACATGCTGACACGCAGGAGATGCTGGTAATTTCAGAGAAAGGGTGATGAACAATTGAAGATGAGGTGCGGAACA
Source organism: Aramus guarauna (assembly GCA_013400195.1). NCBI lineage: Eukaryota > Metazoa > Chordata > Aves > Gruiformes > Aramidae > Aramus > Aramus guarauna. The sequence goes on from VXBL01003303.1 coordinate 960,477, forward strand.
GCAGGAAAACTTTAACACAAGTTAACTGAATCCAAAATGGCAATCTGAGAGTAGTGCTGCTGTGCTCTCTCACCTTTCAGATAGATCCTCAGTAAGTACTGATGTCTGGTTTAACAAAGCAGTGTTTAGTGAACATCAGACTTGGTCAGCTGGTTCTTCCTCACGCCTCATTTTTCTTTTTAGATCTCGGCATTATCCAGAGAGAATGCAACTACAGTACTATTCGTGAACTCACTCAGCCTAGCCATAAGTGTTCATCTTGTCAGACTTAGGGGGAAGGAGACACCTATAGCATGCACTGCCCTTTACTTAGTTATTTTTAATGAGAAGCAAGTAAATGGTGACACAGCAAAGACAGACTGAGGTGTTAGCACTAAAGCAGGTAACAGCACTTTCTAAAACATATGGAAGATGCTTCCATTGTGCTGTTACGGACTGTGTGAAGCAGCCCTTGGAGTGTCGGTACTTACTAATGGAAGGGACGTTTCACACTTGAACGTGACAAACTCACTCAGGAGTGACAGTGGGAAAGGCTCATGGAGCCGTTTCCTCCTGCTGCCTTCAGACACAAACTGGCTCAGGATGAGGGCGTCAAAACTGTTGAACAGAGTTTGTAATCGGCTTTGTTACAGAGAGTAACTCAAGGGAGCTCTTTAAGGCACTCTTAATTGGCTTAAGGCCTCAAGTTAATCAGAAAGGCAAAGCATAGCTGGCATGGTTGGACAAAGTAGACCTTACACATGTATAGCAGGGGAGAGCTTATAAATATATTTCCATAATAACTGTCTCTACCAGAATTTTTTTCTTCCTCTGCCGTGCCAGGTCAGTGCATCTACCCAGGGCTCTCTGTCCTCCCCTCATGCTTTTAGAAACCACCTTCCCACCTCCTGCAATTTCTCTTTCTAGAAGTTAACTCATTCACAGCATCAAAACGTCAAGCCCAGTTTTTGAGAAATGGCAGAGCTCAAGGGACTGGTGTACTGGAGGGCTACAGAAGTTGGGTACTGTATCCACAGATAGCTGTAAATCTGCTTGCATCTGATAGCTTTTTAGTAAGATCCAGAACTATGTCCCTAATTTATCCTTTTCTTTCATTTTCAGAAAATGCAACAAAGTCCTGAGTATCAACAAGTGAAACTGAAATTCTGTAACTCAGAAAATCTCAGCTCTACTACTTGAGACTTTTTCAAGAGTTTTACAGACAAACAGAAAAGCACTGCTGAGCTGAATATATGGCTCAGCTAAAAATCTCCTTTAGAAAGATATCTAATACCAGGTCACAAAATGCAACAGCAAAAGAAAATAATCATGAATGGTTTTGTTGTGTTTTTTTTTTCCTTTCAACTGCATTAAAAAGGGCACAAAGATCCTCCTGAGGACATAAAACCAGTGGGTTTCTAGCCTGAAAGATGTGCAGTCACAAAATTAGGTGCCTTTAACTTTAAAAAGTCCTCCTTGATACTTGAATTCTTTGACAAATTTCTAGTTTATTTTAAAGTAAGACTATTTACCTCTGTTCATCTCTTTTTGCCAACTATTTGGCTGACCCTACTGTATCCAACATCAATTTTGGTATCACTTCCAGAAGGTAAGATTTCACTCTGTGAGCCTAATTTCTTTTAGGGAAAATGATCTCTCCTTTTTTTACCTTCTTATAATGTTCTCAGAACTATACTCGTATACCAATTATTTTGAGAAGTGAATGACGTTTCCCATATTCTCCCAGCCACTGATTCTCAGTCTTGCCACAAAAGATGGTGGCTCATAACTACGGGCTCTCAGCACATACCCTTATTTTCAAAATACTAAGATATAAGAGCTGAGCAAGAATTTTGAAAACAATGCTTAATTTAAAATCTTCCTTTCTTGAAATAGAAACGTTAACCAGAAATAGTTGGTTTAAAGAATAACATGGATTCTGAACAAAAAAGTCTCAGTATTTTCAAAAGGAGAATGTTGTTTCTGAGTCAAGCTCTTTTTTTAAATTTTAGTTTACACTGGTTATTTGCTGGAGATTTAGTGCTGGGAGACAATTTGGCTATTAACAGTCTTAGATATTTTCTAGCTACCCAGGAAGGACCTGAAGTTCAGAATTCACAAATTAGAAAAAATCCTGCATTTAGAGGAATGGTTGTTGAGAGTTTCTGAACAACCATCATAAGGACCTGATGGCTGCAAGTTATCATCAGCTTCAGCCCCTCTCAAATTTTCCCATCCTGAATGGTGTCTAAAAACATTTTCATACAAATCTTCCTTCTGCAAAATAATCATCATATAAATCACACGAAGACATCAGAATAATTACAGAGAAATTCCAACAAACTTTGGAACTTCATCCATTTCTAGAATTGCATCATTTCTCAGTTGCTGCCCATCTATAATTAATAGCTGTGAAAAAAAAAAAAGAGTATCTTTAACAAATTTAGCACATACCTGGTTAAGTTGCCACAGTTACAGCTTTAATAGAAGAGAGAGGCAGTGGATGAGGAATGTCGGTATGGTACATATCCAAAAAGTCTGTGTGGGGGATGTTATCTGGCCTCCTTTGTACATTCACCTCCTGCGCCTACCCTAAACGTTGTTATGAGCTTTCCGTCATATCTTTCAGTGATGAATATGAAGTCAACGTTGATTTCAGAAACCAGCCCTCCATGCAGCCAGACACGGGGGCTCCTGCGTCACTGTTCACACCTACTGAGCGTGTGTTGTTTGAGGCTTGCTGAAGATTTAGGCAGAAATCGTTGAATCAATTTACATTTAATGACTGCTTCAAGGTTAGTTTTACCACTTTTCAAGCTAGAAACTTAATTATAAATTTTCTCTCCACACTTCACAAGAAAACTTTCCGTTCTGGAGCCCGGAAGATAACATTTACCACAACTGATAGAGGCAGCGGTGGCAATCCTGAAGCAGGGTCAGACGTGATCACTTGTGACTTCAAAACCAGCCAGGGTTTTCCTGGGAGGCAGCCGCCAGAGAAGAGCTGCCAGGGACTGCAGCTACGACAAGATGATCAAATTATCGTATCAACACCGCTTAGCAGTTTGCACTCGAGGCACAGAAAGCTGTTACCGCGCCTGAGGTTTTTACCTCTTTCCAGGCACACGAGCTCCCGTTGCTTCATAATCAAAGCTTTCAGCAATCAACATTGAAATTTGAGAGTTTGGGGTTTTTCTCCTGAAACTTCCTCCATCCAGCGTGCAAAATTTTAAGCGAAAGAGATGGGATTATTTGAGTAGCACCACAGATCCGTTCCACTACCTTGTATGTCCTCATCCCTCATGAAAGCCCTCCAGGTCTCAGGTGCCGCCTGGCATCCAACACATGCATCCCCTCAAACAGCAAAACCAGGTATTTTTATGGCACTGTAATGAGTTTCTTAAGTGCTTTTTATCCAACACTTGGCATTGCAGGTTCCTGATCGTCATGGAGTCTGAACAAAAAGCAGTATGTGTAAGGTCTCCTGTAAAACAGCATTTGCTCACTGCATTTGGACTGACACTTTCATTCTTTTTCATTTATTTTTTTCTTTTTTTTTTAAAAAAAGATCCTAATTGAAAGCCCTGCAGAGAAGCTGTCAAGTAAAATTTATGACAAAGGCAGCTGCTTCTGCAGGTTGGTTTTCAAATTGCTGGCTAGAAATGTGACTGACACACACATCACGTGTGATGGAAAAAGAGCTCTTTCTGAAGAGCCTTTTAAAACTGGTATTTTTATAATTGATCTGAGATTCATGAAATGGGAAGACATTTTCCTGTTTTTCAGAGCATTTATAGGTCATGTTTTAGAAAATTACTTAGGAAAATTACTCTTCAGGACAGCATCTAAGCATAAGTTTAAGTCCCACTGAGATTTCAGCAATATTGAAGGCTGAGTACAGATTTAAATGCTGTCTTAAGAGGGCTGATTTTCTGACAGACTTTCAAAATCCACTATTCAGAGAATATGCATTTAAACAGGCGTTCACAACTCTACGCTGTGCAAACATTGCCAGCAATAATTAAGTGCTGCTATGCAGACATTTCTAAACCAGAAAGTTCTAAAATTTCCTCTTAGCTGAAATCTTTCCATGTCCCTTTGTCCGAAATCTTTTTCCCAATACTCATTTTAACAGAAATTAGTAGATTAACATATTTTATCAACTACTGGAGTTCTACCTTTGGTTTTAATTAGGCTTGAGTCAGGTCCTGAAAAAAAAGACAGGCTATTTCAACAAATGAATTGAGAATGTCTTTGTGTCTTAAAAATGGTACATAATAGTGATTTGAAAGTATATTCATCTGCCCTATTATAAAATTACTTTGAATAGAAAAATCTGGTTTTGTTTTCAGGAGGAATCACTAAGTCTGAAAAATTTTTTTTAAAGAAATCAAAATTGCCCTTATAACAATATCTTCATATTTTCACATTTTTTTTTCTGCATTTCTTTAAACATTCTGGCTAAAAACCACTTCTACTTTCAAAACCTTTATTTTCACAAGTTTCCTCATTTCATCAACACATATGTTCTCTCCAAAGCTTCTCAGAAAACTCCATTATAATCAGAACTTGAATTTAAGATGAAAAAAGAAAGTACGTAGTGAAAATGGTAGAACAGATGGGGGAATAAAATAAACCCCAACAAAATGCAAGTTCTTTCAGTTGTTGCTTAAATGTAATAAAGCCTCTAACATCACAAATGAAGTTTTTCTTTTCCCAATGCTCTCCTTCCTTGCCTTTGATTTTTTTTTTTTTTTTTTTTTTTTTTTTTTTTTTTTTTTTTTTTTTAGTAATTCCTAATACTGCTGCCACAACTTCAGCCACTTGGATATGAAAAATATTGGGAGCTCTAGCATAGGTGGTACAGGACAGCAAGTGTGGTGTGCGCTGATTAGACTTGCTAAGAGCAGGTTTTACCACCAGGCTACTTCTGATGTCAGTTTCTTGAGTCATTGGTATTTTTATCATATATTCAAATTCCATTTTTAGGAGTATGTGCTCTATCTACCCTTAGATGTCTAACATGGCTGCCTAAATTAGGAGGCTAGGCTCATTAGGCTTTTCAACAGGGAGTGGAGAGACACAGACTCCTTCACAGTCTGGGAGTTAATTCCCATATCCATCATCAGTTATGGTCATATATGCTGTCTAATGTCAGGAAGACAGCACACCCATTTATTCGGGACCTTTAGTTCCTCTTCTAGTCACCAAAAGGAGAGGAAGGTCATCAAGTTTCAGAAAGCACAGAAGGAGAAGCGTCATTTGTTGACCTGAGCATTCATATAAATACACTAGTCTGCTCTAGAAGGAGGTATAAAGTTGGACACAAATTTTTAATGTAAATTATTTTATATGTGGGTAATTATATCTATATGTGAGAAAGAGCAGCCCAGCCTCGATAGTGAATTTGGAAAGCTGGACCTTCAATAAACTTACAGGACCTAGCTCTCTATTTCTCACATGAAAGCAGGGAATGTAGATCACCACCTTCCTATGTGAGTACTGTACCACCCAGGCTCAAGGCATCCCTTCTGCAGGATCTGTATCTCCTCTGGGATGCGCAGTCCCACTTCAGGGAAGGTGTGTTTCAGGGCTGCTGGATCCTCAAGCACACCCTGGCGCTGCTGGAAAATTGCTTTTAAACCCTAATGCATTGTTGGAGTGTCTTAACAGTACCACAAGCAGGCTAAGTGTATTCAGCAGGTGACACTAACAAATGCGACTGTTCCAGATATAGCACGGTAGGTGTCACACTGCACTCTTTTGCTAGTTTAACATAGGGGAAAAACTACAATGAATGGTAGTAACAACAGGCTACATCATTATACCTGATACCAGGAGCACGCCTGATCTGACGGATCAGTGAGAATGGTGATAGTCTTGGCCTTGGGGGCCAGAGAAGGTGCTCATTTGGGAGCTTTCTCAGAAGAGAAATAATTGGCACTTTTCTCAAAAGAGGAAATGACTTGTTGCATTGACTGAAATGGGGAAAAATCCCAGGTACCTGGACAAGTGAGAGATAGAAATATGTATTAAAAAGCAGAGTTATTCTAATCCTGGAACTATTAACTATAAATATTTCTGTTTATTTATTATAGGTAGGATGTATCTCCAGGATATATTTATCTGTGCGTGTAAGTGATTAACATTAACTGAAATTAGACTGTAAGGATCTAAAGCCACTAGGACTGTGTTTATAGAGAAAGCTTCAAGCAAATATATGTAACTGGTATTGTCACTATTTTAAAGCAGAGTAAGGTGAAAAGCAGATACTCAAATTTTCCACTCCCATGCTCGTAGAACTACTATGCTACACTTCCTCCCAGAAGAGCCCAAAGTAATCAATTTATTTATCAGAGCAAAACATATTTGAAATTTTACAATTTCCTTAATATCGATTCCTGCTCACTCATGAGCTTTGAAGAGCCCTGATTTACATCACATTCAGTTCATTTACAGCCTACCTCCAAAGGAGCTTATGACTTCATCCACGTACAGTCACAAAAGCATTGATAAAACTAGGTATTTATGAAGCTAAAGTACTAATTATTGGAGACTGGGCTGGCTGAACAATGTCTGCATGGCGCTGCAACTAGACAAGTCTAATCTGTTAAACTTCAAAACTCAAGCTAGGGGTTCTGATCACAAACCAACCTACTTCTCCCAGATTAAAAAAAAAAAAAGGAAAAAAAACTTGCAAGTCTTCAGATAATAGCTGACTGACTGAGACCAACCTGTTTCTTCCTGCTGATGCTCAATGTTTTCACAATGTTGTATAATCACTCATCCTCCTCACTTGTCACCTCCTACCCTCAAACATGTACACAAAGGCTTGTTGTTCCTAAGGAGTAAGAAGCATCTTTGGATGCTGCAATGATTTGGTTTGTTTGTTTACAGGATGTCTCCCTCCTGCTTGCACAATTCTGAAAACAGCGTCTATCACTGCTGCCCTGGGTGATGGGCAGCCCAAGTGAAGGGTGCCTGTTCCTGGCCATTCCAGCCTCTGGCTGACTGCTGACAAGGAACTGCTGGTGAAGCAGTTCCTGTGATCAGAATCCTCGAGCTAATCCCAACAGCTCCATTCTGTCTTATATGTTTGTCATGAAATAAACATTACTGGTATCTGAAATGGAGCCACGAACAGCTGTGCTAATTATACCAAACCAGCACCTTTATTTAATCACCCTTTTTATCATTATTAACTAACTAGTAAATTGAGTATTTACACAACACATTAAAAAAATGCAGGGTACACATATCTTGAAAAAATCTACGCCTGCTTAGAAACCATTGCCACCCATGGACTGTAGAGTTGGTAAGAAAAATGCAGTTCAAGTAGTCTGATGGTGTAAAGTGCCTGATGAGCATTCTCTCTCAACCATTTTTTCCTTTAATTTATAGAATAATTACAGTTGCTACTGGAGCAGTTTTACTTACAGCTTCATTACTGCATTGTATTAATTGTAATGTTATAATACAGTTTAGTACATTCTTCCTTCGAATATTGATTTACAATATTTTGATTCAATACAAAAATTCTCCCCTCACAGCAGTTTACTTCAATAATTCTCAGACCTAGCACTTTTCATAAATACACAATTTTCAATAGTTTAGTTCATTTTGCACATTTTGGTGACCTTCTGTGAGAACCAAAGGTGCTGGATCTTGCAGAATACATCCTTTAAAGTAATTTTCATAATAGCCTTGTCATTAAGCACTGCTTTTTCCTGCAAAATTCACCAAAGACTTTCAATGCCTTTGACACAAATAGCTCCTGCTATTTATGCTATTGACAAAACACATAATAACCATACCTGGTTGCTATGGCAGGAAAATCTCAACTCTTGGGTATAAAAGATTGGGCATGGCAAAATGGTGGAGTTGAATGGGAAAGGGAAGCTATCTCAGCCTGTACGAACTTGCAGGATTTGAAGGAGGAGTGGGTATTATGTAGTAGTAAATGGCAGGACTATTCAATTACTGTAGGGTATGTATGAAAGAAACAGCAGCTGTTCCGAAGCAGATACAAGCTAATGTTCAATCACTAAGGTTTAAGGGGAAACATCTCTTACAATAGATTAAACTATTAACTACAATCTTCCTGGACTCTTTTTTTGGTACATCCTCTGAAACAAGTCAATGAAGATCATTACAGCCAATGCTATCCTGAAATATGTACCTCTGCAGTCAGACTCACTATGGCAGTTTCTATCCATGCAGTTCCTCAAAACAGAGGCACTGGAGAAACTCAATCGTAATGAAGGAAAAATAGGGCTTTTCCCAAAATGGGCAAGAGGTAAATGAAACCAAAGGGATTTGAAGAGTGTTCCTGAGAGAGGCTGTCATCAATTTGTAATCCCCCAAACCAAAACCACAAATGGTGGTGATGGTAGAGAAACATGTGGCCACCATCATCTTCCATAGCATCTTGTACCTATTTACACTAGAGAACAATCCTTCTCATTTTGATGTAGACAGATAGCACTATTAGTCTCATTAGCATGAGGACAGAAGAAAAAAAAGCAGACACAAAAAGGTACCGTATTTATCAATTTGCTACATTTAAGTAATTTTCTTACCAGCCAATGTCCTTACATTTGTTATCCCCATCAAAAAACCTGCAGTCTTCCAAAGGGTCTTGATCCACAGATATTACCAGCAACTGAAGAATGGATCATTAAGAACCAGAATGGAGCGGCAGCACCTTTTGAAAATGAAAACCAAAACAAGTCAGTCTCAAGAAATAAGAACATCACATTTATTCCATTTTTCCTTAAACATAATTATTCTGACACTCGCGGTGGAGAAATCTATGGTCTGAACACATAAACCTTCTTTGTCAAATTTTTATTCCAAATAGTTTAAACTATTAACATGAATAAGATGTTAAACCTCTACTTTTCACTGCTTACCTTGCTTTTTTTCCTTCTCCTTTGTTTTGATACTCAAGATCATGACCAAAATCAATTTCCCTTTTGCTATGAGAGCTAGTACTTTTTTTCATATTCATATCACAAACAATACAGCCTACCAATACAATACTTGGATACTTTCAAAATATATATCAATAAAAAGAGTGACATATTTTAATCTTGGAAGCACTGAATTGGTGTTGAATATAATACATTATTCTATGAGAGGCTTTATCAGAACCTAAGTTTTAGAGTAAATTTGGCTTATTATTATCAAAACATGCACACTACTAAAGAAATTCCTCCTCCAGTAATCCAACAATGATACCTCATAGTTCTCTAAGAGAAAAACACAACTGAGTTTTCTATGTATCAGTGAGTCTACACTAACTCCTTTGCCAAATTCAATGCTTAAAAAAATATTTTAAAACATATTTGCATCCCACACAGTTAAATTCCCTTCTCACATGTTTCTTACCAGTTTTCTGAGGTCCTATTATAAGAATTTTGATTAATCGGTCACAGTTCTTTTCCTTGACCAGATGCCTTTTCTCACTGCATGGATCCTAACAGAAAAATACTATATTGCAGATGAACAGGTTTCCAATCTCAAAAATGCTGAATTTCTTCCTGTAGAAACTCTTCACTTACACCTGCTCGGTGCTGTAATAATGCTCAGCCTCAAGGCTGACATCCTTCCAGCAGGTCCCTTTTGTCAAAGTCAGAATGAAGATGACGTTTAATGAATTTTGCCTTTTACTCCCCAAAATTTATGTTGTTCAATTACAACAATTCAAATGATTTCAAGTAGCTTTTGTCAGTATGAATTTTTTTCTCTAATGAGAAAGATCAACCATTCCTTTTATAGATGCATGTATGAATCTTGACGAAAAATAGCCACAAATTGAAAACGGCATTCAGTATGATTCCCGTCAAATAGAAATATCTTCAAAAATAAATGTTTTCACAACAAATTTAGTATTGCTATCAGCTCTAGTTAGAGATTTAGGTAAGAGTAATTCCAAAATTTGTTAATGGGTATATGTCCAGAAAACAACATGATCTTACATACACTTTTCCAGACAGAGCTACCTGTTATTCTCATCTCTAGCTGGGAGAATCAGAGTAGCTGCAGGACGAGGACTTTGAGACACCGACTACTCCTGAAACAGTAATACTTGGAGTTTCAGGCTGGTCTGAAAAATGTTGGATGGGTTCACAGAGGTGTTTTAACACCAGTTGGCCATTGCCACAGCTGGACAAATGGGTCATGAAAATGCTGATCTCCAGCACAATGACAGCTCACTGCAATGCTTTCCGATCATGGTAACACGTGGAAGGAAATGAAGAATTAACTCAGGGAACTCTCCTAGTACTCTGAACTTGAGTAGCCAAGAACTAACGAGAAAATGTGTTTGCAAGACTTAAGAATTGCTCTCGCACTAGGAGTATGCATACATTTGTTCCTGTTACATTTCGCATAACAGTGTTCACTAATTATCTTCTCATCTCTGAAAAACTACACGAACATCACTGCAAAAAAGCAGTTAACACAAGTAATTCAAAGTGGTGTTACACTTAAAATGTTTATAGAATCATATTTGAAAAATACTTCGAATTTGAAACTAATATTCATTCTTAACATCCCAACCTGCATTTATTTTTAGCCCAAATGTAGTTCAGCTGTTCTAACCAGAACAATTCGTGATGCTAGATTTGCACTCAATTATCTTTAGGGCAAACATAACCCTATTAGATGTAATTACTCCACCATTATATTCATTGAAATCCTAGCATACAGCATGCAGATGTAGTTTTAGGACCACCATCTATCTAAAAGATTTTCCAAATTACTGCACAGTACAATGAAAATTAAAAGTATGATAAATGCCCTTACAATCAAGGAAGTCATCTTTTTTCCTTCAGATTTATACTAAATGTCTCCCTCTACAGTTCTGTGCTGCAGATGCTAACCTGAAACATGGAAATCTCGATTCCAATCTCCGCTCCAGCGGAACTTTAGGCTACTAACTTTGTATCTCCATGTCTTAAGTACCCCTTCTGTAAAAAAAGGGTAAAAATGCTTCCCAGGAACTGTTATGTTGTCAACTGGTTGGATACTTCAGGTGCATTTACATAAGTGGCTTCCACGATGTGATAATAATAAGGGAAATCATGGATTATAATGCATTTCATTTCACTATCGTTAAATTTATTGAGTCCACTTTAACGGAACTCTCTTTACACTGTTATCTTAGCACTTCACAATACAGTATGAATTGTGAATTTAATTAACAATTTAATTAATATTCCCTTTACTTTTTCACTGGATTGTTAAGAAAAATATAAAGGAAACATCAAATCTAGAAGCTGATCTTGAGATACTAGAACAAGTCCACTTCCTGAGTAAAGCGTTCATCATTGTCTTTTGTTTTCATTCTTTTGTTCATTTAATTAGTTTCAATCCCCTTTGTACGTTTCAACTTATTGTAAAATTACTGTACACTGATGATATTTTCTACAGAAAAAAATAATATGGCCATGCAATTAATATTACCAAAATACAAGTGGGGATAAATTAAGTATGCCCTCAAATTGCTAGTATCAGCTATTTCCTAATTTTTGAGACGCTGGCTGTTGATATGGGTTTAATTGAATCCATTTGGATAATACGTATACTCTTGTACATAAACGCATGCTTTTCTCAATTATCTTAATAAGTGTTATACCAACTATAACTATGTCTACAGGGAAAATATATCACCAAAGTTGTTATTTAATAATTAATCAGATTCTAATCACATTTTTTGTGTTTCCAGCCAGCTCAAGCATTTACCTTTTTCAATATTTACCAAGTAGTTACATTTTTATATAGAAAGTCCCAGTAGAAAAAAAATGTTTAAAATGTGTACAGACACAAGCCCTTTATTTTTCACCATTCTACTTAATAATTCGCTCTTCTTGCTTTATTTTTGCATTGCATGAAATCTGTCAGTTTGGGTGAGTGTTTTCAAGTGCATAGATATGGCTTAGAACATACAACTTCCATTTTCGAAATTCACCTAGATGTCTTTTATTTCGGAGTACAATTTGCATTTGCTGTTTTAAATGACAACTCCTATTTTTAGGCCTCCAGTGTGCTTCAAATCATTTTAACCTCACTACCTCAGAATATTATTTTTTTTCCCTGTTTCTCCTCTCTTCACCATAAGTTTTAGAAGTCTGCTATTTCTTTGAATTCATTAGACCCAGCTTCTCGAGATAGCTACGTGCACTCTTAACATTAAATGCATACTTGATTATCCTGGTACTACGCCTCACCGAAAATAGGCATAGTCAGTGAAGTGGAACAGGAGGAGATCAATAAAACATCTATCTGTGTTGTTAGTAGAGTACCTTGTGTACTGTGCATATACACTGTACATAAAGCAGCACTGTAAAAGACAAAATTAACCTTCCAATTGTCTCAAATAGACATTAATCACTTTGCTTTATATAATCATTTCCACTTGATAGAAGACCAGCCAATACTGCTAATAAGCACACAGCCAAGAAACAGAGGAAGACAGATGCACATTATAAATATTAACTAACACGGTTTTAGGCTATAAACTCACTTTGTATCCTTCTCTTACCGAAGGATTAAATCTAACTTAATAACTGTATACGTCCTACCCCATAATGGTTCTCCTTCCAGCTAGCTGTTTTCTCACCTCATGGTGTCTCCTCCCAAGCTTCTTCCTATAAGACACCAAGCTGAATCTCAACCGGAATGATTCTGCTATGTGCCCATAATTGTAACAGTATTTCAGAATATTTTTGAAAGTGCCCTGAAACAGCTAATTAATCTTGTCTTTTTCCTGAAAACTTCAGCAGTGTGCAAAATTATTTGGTGAAATCAGGATCACAGTGGAAAACAGATGTCGCGTCTGGAATTGACCTTTTTGGTGACTAAATTACAAACAAAACAACCATTTTTCCAAGGCTTGTGGCATTACTCTGCTGTTAGTGTATGTCCCTGCGTATGCAGCTTTTTTGCACAGTAAAAATGAAAAGGCAACATTATGCTGCTCTTCAAGGCAACGTGATCACCTCCTCTGGGAGGATTTTTTTCAGGCTGGCAGAGGGCAGACATCATGTGCTTAAATCAGGAAAGAAGCAGGGAGGAAGGAACATTATTTTTAGTCTAAAATACTTCCAAATCTTTGGTAGAGGAAGGCATATGTAAGGTGACTAAACTGAAGCTAGATGCCAGATGATTTCTGCACACAGACCTTTTTATTCGTTGATTCTAAGTGTATTTTTAGAGACATATTTTAATAGAAACCAACCGTTCTTCGGGAAAATTCTGAAAAAAAAACAGATACAATGGGCTTGACCTCAAACAGCCAGAATACGTATATATTCTTTTTTTCCTTCCTTTTCAACTTGGGTTTTCATTCTGCTTTGTACCTTTCTGTTTACTTGTTTGTTTATGCATTTTGAATTCTCATATTTTAGCTTCTATCTGAATTCTCCAAAGGCTTTTTAGAGGATCCCAAGGAAGTGACTCCTAAATTCTCTAAATGACAAAAAATTCATAAAGATTTCTGTTCCCAAACCATAGCACAATTTGAGAACAATTTCGTTCTAACTATAGAACCTTTTTTTCCCCAAAGATGAGAGATCATGATAAGAATCAGTATTACCTCTGCCTGTTTAGAATCATACTGGTTGTACATTTCACCTTCATTGCTTCTCAGGACCTTGGGAAAATACAGAAGAATTTTCATGAATCTTGTAATTAAAGAATTTAATATACCTACATAAATAAGCTAAAAAGAAGTATGTCAAGTCACATGTTTCATATAATTTTTTTTCTCTCTCCCATGAGCCTCGATACACAGGAAGTATACAAATGTGGACTCCAGAGATTCATAATGATGAGAAAGGAAGGCTGGCTTTGCCATAAATGAATATCAGAGGCAAACTTATTGCCTGTCTCAGCAGAGTAGGCCTGTGTGTACATTTTCTGTCCTCCTCCAGAAGTGTTCTCCCACTTTAGCACCATCCATATTTCATTTCCCAGGCTTGCTATCTGTAGCCTTGTTTGTAAATATGTGCAGCATCTGATGCTTCAGCAGATGTTGCAGAAGTCTGCAAGTGGCTGATGCCCTCTACATTCACATACGTTTGAAGAATGTAAAAAGACAACACTTTTGGAAATGAATCTTTTTGTACCTCATCACGTACACCTGAAATCTCATAGGGCTCTACCAAACACATTAGATAGCATTTGTTAAGTTTAGAGGGACAGTTGTTCCTCAGTAAGATCAAATACACGTCTCTCATGTCCAGACTTGAAGTAGACAGGAGATTTTCAGAAGCTCATTAGATTTGGAAGCGTGTATTCTGCTGAAAATGAATGAGGTTTAAGATCCAAAAATCAGTTGTAGTTTAAAGGTCACTGCCTGCATTTATCACCTCTTACAGGCCTTCCCAGAATCCATAAAATACTGGCTTTTCTAGATGTTTTCTGAGAAGAATACAATAAATTAACACTGGTACAAGTCAGCACTTTCCCAGATGGCTTATCGTAACATTTACATCATTGGAGCAAGTCTCCCTTTTCCCACATAAGGCAAAACAGTAGAATGGAATTGAGTTGAACAATGTAAGTGTATGTTGAAAAGAAAAGAAATGGGTTTTGGTGAGATTTTACTAGGAAGCAAACATTTAACTTAACTCATAACTGAGGAAATCACTGAAGTGTGCTATTAATCATCTCCTCCTAGTAAGATTGCTTTCTTCAAGTACCGCCTCAGGACCACAAAGCCCATAGACAAAACACTGGAAGTACAAAAAACCTGCTGTAAATGGAGTGTTCAAATAAATACCCAGATCACACTTGATAGCTAAATTTGAAAGCTCACTTATATCCTGTAAATATATGCATTTTCAAGTGTAACAGAGATGTCTTTTCAAATAAGAACTGTGTGTATAATACAATAATTGCAAAGCATAGCACTCTAATATCCTTTACAAAGTCAAAGCTAACAAGTTAAGAGACTGAAACCTCCTACTCTCCATCCCACAAGCCCACAGGAATAAGATGCATTCAGTTTACTTTATTAAGAAATGTTATTAAACCAATCAATCCAGGACCTAAGACTTACATGAATCAAAAATAAGAATTGTCTCTGCATGCTGTAACGCTCTATATGTCCTTTAAATTAGCTTTTAAATCACAAAAATACGCTATCTTGGATCTGGTCTCCAGAGCAAAGCTTTATAAAAGAAGACACAAGGTAGTTATTAATTAAGTAAAGCTTGCACAAGAGGAGAAATAAATGGTAACCAACTGTGTTTTGACACTGGCCACTTTCTCGCTGGAGAACGTCCTCAGAAGAATCACAGTGGAGCATGAAAGGATGCATCACAAACTCCCAGCATATTGACTAATTGAAAACTACATGTTGAAAGAATGGCCTCTACACCCACTCAACTTTTCCTACTAGTACCTAGTTTTCCTTTGTTTTTCTGAGTTTTTTAAAAAAGAACAATAGCCTTCAGAGATACCATACTACAGAGCTATGCAGAAGTAGTAGTAAATCCCTAAGAGAAATTTTGCTGTGGACAAGCACTAAGTAGTAGGACATGAAAGACAGGCAGCTTCTCAGATGCTGCACAAAGCTTGAATTATTGAGACCAGATGAAACACTCTAAAAAAAATGGATTAGATGAGAAGTAATAAGGCCAGGAATAATACAGATGCAGGAAGATAGTTATTAAGTCTCTTTCACTCTGTTATTGACTTCTGTTGAGTCATTTCCCATTCACTAATTTAGAACTCTCACACCTGCTACCAAGAGCAACATTCTCTATGTTGTAGAGCATCACCTAGACAAGTTGTACTGAAGGTCTCACCAAGCTGGTTTGCCTTCAGTGGAAAGGCAGTTCTCTCCATTGCAGAGCACACTTAGCTGTGTTTCTGTGAATATCCTTTATCCTTTGTAATATCTTCTCGTGGGCTACAATTTAAGACATTAACAAGAAAAACAAGACCCCTGAGCCAGATTCTGCTGACCATCTCACTACTGTCTCTGACGTTCAGTAGCTCAATGGCTGCAGCAGCTTTCACATCTGATCCTTTCTCACCACGGAGTAAATTACTTCAAGTCTCTTTTGCTAAAGGTCTGCACAAGGGAATGAATGAAGCAGCTCCTGCAAAGGCAATACTTTCCTCTCGAACAGAGGGGCTGAGAGCGATTAAATAGAGATTTAGCAGGGCTCTGCCTACATATAAGTCACCAAAAGAAATAATCTTCGCTAGGTGATATACGATTGGGATATAACACTCCTTATACTCCAGGCACTTTTGTAAGGTAGTGCAATTATGCACTGGCCCAGTCTCAAAGCCTCACTCTAAGCCTTATGCTACTGCAACAGCGCAGACTTGAGCCTATTGATTAGATACCTATTTATGTTATTAAGGTACTTTACTATAAAAGTCAATTATTTTTTTTAAATCCTATTTCTCTGTGGAAAAAAAAAATCTATTTAATATGTTTTAACTTAAATAAAATGACCAATTTGAGAAAAATTAAGTAATACATCTAATAAAATCATAAAATGCAATTTTAAGCTACAGTGAGCTGAATAAAATATGGAATAGGAGCTTGCATTTTTTATTAGAGTTCATTAATCCTGTTAATGACTTATTGAATATCTTTGAATCGCTGTGCATGATAAAAATTGATCCCAGTGGCTACATTGTTATATGCTTTAGCAACCTCTTTCAACAGCTGCATTTAACTGACAGAGTATTTCTCCAGCCCATTCTTTGCTACGTCGCAGGGAACACTGCAGCAGATATGATTTATGGCTGGGAACTATTTAAAAGGTTTAACATTGCTCTGAACTGAACATCAATATTTACATTTTTCCCCCTTACATGGATAAGGGGAGTACCTGGATATTCAACAAAAGAATAACTTACCTATGAATGCAAGCTATCAGCTTTGCTTTCTGTATTTTGATGTCCTGAGTTTGGCTGTAATTCTGTTTCAGATGTAGAACATCTAAATAAATCTTACATATAACAAGAGAATTTCTGCCCCCAGTTAAAAGTTTAAGCACACACCATATTTCACTAACGGTATCCAGCAATGCAGATGAGCTCCTTGCCAGAGAAAGGTTTGATTCAAAGCACTGCCTTGGCCTGATCGCGGCTTCGTGCCTTCCGTACTGAAACTACCGTACAGCCTCCAAAATGGATCTGCACGTGTACCTTAAGTGCAAATCCAAAGGATGCCACCTGGGATAAATTAGTATCTCTTCTGTGATAAAGCTTTATGACATCCTAAGCCACACCAGTTTACAGCATCTCAACCATACTGTTCCAAAGAAAAAAGCCCCAAGTTTCACAAAACCACGCTGAAAGAAATGCCAACCTACTGTGTTTGTGCATTTTGTGCAGACAGTGGGAAAGTATTTGATGTGCTATAATATAAATAGGAGAAGGGTCACATTATAGTCTGCATTCTCCTGTATTACTGACACATGAAATATAATTTAACACAATAAATATAAGCTTGAAAGAAGCAATGCCTGCAATATAAACACAAATCCTGGAGGGAGGGCTGTATAACATAGCCAGCATTCCCTATTAATGTAAACCACTCAGAAAAGAAGATTGATGCAATAAATCTGATTTTAAATTAAGGAGAAAAAGCTGACATAGGATTGCTGGCTTCTAATGCTTTTGTCACCCAACCTGTCATACACATATTTGTTTCTTTTGAATAAAGATTACTGGCTGAATAGTGCAAGTGAATATACCTGCACATTTATAATTCCTTGTTTAAATGAAACTTAAGAGATATTTAACGACAAACTGGATGCAACTAAACATAAATGAGGGTTCATACTACACATTAAAATGGATTCTTTCAAGCCTTATTTCTAAGTGAAACAGAAGTAATTGACAGTATCGTTAAATACTATTATCAACTCCCAATTTTAGGAGAAGCAGAAAGGAGGACTGGGAGAACAACTTTCCCCTAAAAAGGACAGAATTTGTAATAAAGGAAAAAACAAACTACTTCAGATAATATATCACTACACGAAATACACTATTTACTGTATCATAATGCATTTAACTCCAGTAATGATTAAATAAATAGTGCTGCTGTTTTAAATTTTTAAAAAAAGACATTTTTGTTACAACTGGAAGCTATTTCCCATAAAACATGATTCTTTTATTAAGCAAGGCATTCGCCTTTATAGCTTTGTCATACCAACTATCAAGTATCTTTTTATGCAAAGTCTTTGGATTTCTCTAAATCCTCCAAGCTGATTCCCATTCCCTTAGTTGGGCAAAGTCTTCTTTGAATCCATGGACTTTCCCCAGCTGTTATGTTACCAAAAATGAAACAAGAAATCAGCTCCATCTAACTTCTCTCACAAACCCATTTATCATTCATACTCTCATTTATCGTGTTCCCTGGGCACTCAAGAATTAAATAACTAAAGATGGCAATTAATAATTAAACCACCTAGGTAGATTTAATAGGAAATTAACTTCCTTTTAATCTCAGAGCTTTCTATCACACTACTGCGGGTTTTTGTAGGGCTTTTTCCCATTGTTGTTTTTTGCTTTTAAAAGTCAGGAATCCTGACAAAATGTTTGAGTCAGTGATATGCTTGCTAAAGCAGTTCACTGGAAAATACGCCATACCCATTTATTTGTAGGTGACCCAACCACCAGAAATAAATACACTCATTTATTTTAGAAATATAGGAATAAATCAAATGTTTGCAAGAGTAGCCTAAGTAGATATGATGGAAAGAAGCAAAAGCTGCACACGTGTTACAATTGTTTGAGAGGGAGGATTCACATTTCACTAAAATACTGCATTTTATGTTCTTGAGATTAATCCTATTACTCTTTGGCTGGAATCCTGATGTTGCTCCCATTTAGCAGACAGCACATTTAATCATGTTTTTATACGGCTCATAAAGCAGATGAAGTCTCTTCTATGTATGTCACAAAGTCTCTCGTATGTATGTCACAGCTCCCTGTACAGGAGATGGAAGCTGCTGTTTTGGAGTAAAAGCATTTTCCAACCGGTGGATAGTTGCAGGCTGCAATGCGTCGCAAGCCTTCCCCCCTCATACGGGCTTACTAGCAGGAATGATTACAGGGCTATAATAGATTAGCTCGTTTGGTTTACATTATTACACTTGATGAGCACTGTATAAATCCTTTATACAAGTTACTGCTTTAATCATTGATATTTCAGGTGGCATGATTAATCTCCTTCAGAGAAAATGAAAATGGTTGCAGTTCTGCTCCCTTCATTTCTTGCTTGTGCAAGTCAGGCTGTCATCATGGTTTAGCAGCACTGTCATTCAGGGGACCATGTACTTTGTTTTTCAGATCTTTCTCTGCTCAAGATGGAAAGCGTAATGGATATTTACAAAATGAAGAAGCCCTGTGAAGTTTATTAATGTACCTACATACATTTTATTTTCTTTACAGTTAGCTTTGCTTTTATTCATATGTCTTTTTACTAAACGCAGATGACCTCTTATTTATTCTCTTCTTGCCCTTCCACTTTAAATCATGTATTATCTTCCATTATGGACTATACACGCTTCCACCTGTGTTTCTGCGGTGTCCAGCAGATCTCATTGTCTCACCTGAGAGTCCTCAAGTAATTGCAAGCTTCACCTTAGTACCATGGTAAAATATGCCAATAAGGATTCTTTACTTTCCAAAAAAAAGTGCTCCTAAAAATATTTTGATACTTTTGAAAAGCAAGTTTCCTGGAATTTTATCTTCCTTACACATTAAGGAAAATCACTGTAGCTTATCACATAAAGTTCTATCATTTCCACATTGAAAATGGAAACTCTCTGAGATAGATACAGAGATCTACTATCTATTAGATTTGCTATTACTCCCTGGTACCTTGCATCATACATGATATGCTGTTATTTATTGCTAGTATAAGGGGATACATTTGAAATACTTACTGTGTTAAGAACGACAATACAGAAAAGTTCCCCAACCTGAATGCTTTCCCTTGGTTCTTCCGACTAACAGGATGATCTTTGGGGGATATAGCACGTGTGAGGTGGCCACAGGTTCGTCCAGGGAGCACCTGTGAAGATAGCAGCAATAAGAATTCACAAACACACAAATATAGGTCCAGATCAGTCTACAGACATAATTTCTAACTCTCTCAGGAAGTCAGCAGGTTTGCAATGGGATATTTGGGCATCTTTGAAGTATTATTTTGATTTGTTTCCTGAACCATTAAGGAAAGCGCTACTGTTATAAAACATTGACAAGAAAGAGCTCTGATACACAAAGGACCAAAACTATGCAGAGAATGTCATCATTCCCTACAAAACACTTTCTTGTTTGCAAAATTTATTTTCTGTGGCCATTTCCACTGAAACAGATATGATGCACACATTAAGGAAACAAGGAAACGTCCATATAAACAAATGAACTGTTCCCAACCAAAAAATGATTGGCAAGGAAGTCTGCCCAGCTGTGATTAACATACACCTAAAACCACTTTGGATAAGCCCAGCCTTCCCCTCCAACAGTAATTCCAGACTCAGAAGACCCTCTTCTGGGTTTGTGCTAATGCTCCGAAGTATGCCATAGTCAGACAGATGTATTGTTCCTTAACGCTCATTTGCAAAGGACAAATAAGGACTAGAAAACAATAAAAACATTTGCCATTTTGTCATTAGAACCATCAAAATGATGGCATTGTTTCAGATGACAGTAATAGGAAAAACTACTGCAGGATTTAAAAATAGTAATACAGTCTCTAATTATGAAAAGAATTAGGTGCATGTATGATAGTATCAGCCAAAAAAATATACTAAACCAAGGAATGTTTCTAAAACTCTGTCATACTCTGAGGTTTAAGTACCAAGCCCATTTGGGAAGCATATCTGGAGCTCAGAGTAAAACTTTATGCCATTTCTTTCCAAGAACCAAAGCTGACATGTTTATTAGAAGTTTGTTGTGATGATGGTGACAGTGGTGACTTGTTTTCATGCAGTGCTGTACACTAAGCAACAACAAACCCAATGTAATTCATTTATATAAATAATGGTATTCCTGAGCTCACAGAGTTCAAATCAGAGGAGTTCATAGTCTCAGGTACCTTCTGTCGCAGACATGCCAAATGTGACACAGCTTTCAGGTCAGATGCCTGGCCTGGACTGCAATAT
Organism: Aramus guarauna; assembly: GCA_013400195.1. Classification (NCBI taxonomy): domain Eukaryota; kingdom Metazoa; phylum Chordata; class Aves; order Gruiformes; family Aramidae; genus Aramus; species Aramus guarauna. The sequence continues at coordinate 981,608 of VXBL01003303.1, forward strand.
TAACCACTGGAAGTCCAGCTCAACTGGTTCATAGTGCACAAGCCCAACAGGTCTCCCTGCAGAGGATAAGAGAAAGAGTTAGTGCTGAAAATGGTCTACATTTATACTGGTGCTGCAGATCACCTTCCTCTTAGTGCAAGAACCTGTGACACACCTGACTTCTCTGTGATAACCTTCACTTCAAAGGAGCAGTTCAGCTCTGCATTACTGTCAAAGCCAAGTCTGCAAAAAACGCTCATTTGTCTGAAGTGACTCGCTTAGATCTATATAGAAACCGATCTCTGAGTGCAGGTGAGATATGAAATTGTCACAGCTCCACTGGTGTCCCTCAGCCACCATGGAGAGAAGTATTTTCATAGTTTTAACAAAAAAACAAGAAGAAAAAAATAAAGGAGGGGGGAACATACAAATTTAAGATCTGCTGAAAGTAATGTTATGACTGTTCATGAGGTTTAGTACAGTAACGAAGACTGTTTGATCTATTCATGAATAATTTGAAAGACATTCTCAGTAATGACTCAATAAATGCCCCAGAGATATTATTCAGGGTAAAAAAACTTCAGGGCTTAGATAAAACTAAGAAAAAAAGATTTTATTTTTTTTTTAAAAAAAAGCCCACCTGGGAAAGACACCAATAGATTTCATATAATGGTAGTCGCACCAAATGAATTTATAATGGAAGAGAAAAGTAGGGTAAACTTTTCATACACATACAACAGACATTAAATTGAATCATCAATGGCTGAAGATCATGGGCTCAGAGCATGTTTGTTTGTATCAATAACAAAAAAGAAGTTATAAATTAATTGTGGATGTTCATGATGATAAGTGAATTCAGTTTTGTCCATATTATCAGGCATGATTTTATTTTCCATGTCTGTCTGAGATTTTTCTACTTCAGTTATGCTACAGCAAGCTACGGGGCATATAGTTGCCAAAATAGAAAAGACACAGAGTAAGTTGATTAGGACAGAACTGCAAGAGACTGGCACTGGAAGAACCAACTGGGAGAGGACAGGGACATTTCAAAAGGTGAACTGCATGAAGTAATGCAAATTTCACAGAATGTTTATTTTCCACAGTGTTTTGTGTCTTCAGGCAATTATTAGCAATGCTTAGCAACACTTCCAAAAGCAGCAGACATTTAGGGAATGAAAATACCAGCTAGTACTCCAGTGGGCAAATGAGACAGTTGCAAACAATCTCACTGAAAGCAAAAGACTACAATTCACCTCTATGAGAAACAACAGATCCTTCTGACCTCAACTCCATGCTCAGAATACAACGCTCACCTAAAAAAGCAGCAGTGCAATGGCAGTCAGCAGCAAACACTGGCTGTTTGGCATGGAGCTGGCATACAGCTCTTTGAGCAGTGCTTCTGCACTGCACTGGTAACCCCCTCTGTTCCTGTAACACAATTCAGAAAAATTAACCACTTTTTGCAAGCACAACGCAGCGAGCTAACTTATACTTTATGTTTTCACCTTCTCTCCAATTCAGATGAAAGTCTTTGGAAGTTCTTAGTATTATGTCCAGTTGTTCCACATGATTCGCAACTGCAACAGATTTAGACATCTTGTCACTGAAATTAAAATGAGGCCAAGAGAAAAGCACAAAGTCTCTGAGGCGGCAGAGAAAACTGAAAGAAATGGTTTATATCATCTTTTTTAGGCAACTTTCCACATATATGGAGGCTTCACAACAGCTTGTGTTACTCCATAAGAAATGCTTATTACTAACAAAACTGAAAGTTTTCTGTATGAAAAGTAAATAAAAACATATAAATAACCCCTAAGACTAAGAATATTGTTCTTGTACAGAGTACCTCTCTTGACATACCTGATTTATATGACTATTCTTTGAATCATTTAGATGTGATACTAAAAAATTAAATAAACAGGAGGTATTCCATGCATGCTGATGAAGAAAAATCACTGCCTGTATCCATTTTTGCAAGAATATCCGGTTTGGTTCCTTCATCAGGACCCATTTAAACAACACACCAAGCTAAACTGCATACCATTCTGCCAGAATCCTGTTTTTTTTGTCTTTACTAAAAGATTCACCTACAGTTAATTCCATACTTTTCATAGCATTGTAACAGAAGCATATTTTTCTTAATAAATATATCAGTTAACAAAGAAATAGAAAAAAAGAAGTCTTTGAATTACAGCTTAGGTAGGATTTTCAATTAAAAAGTAGCTATAAAAATAAAGACAAGATTTGCCCCACTATATTACAATCTCTCAAACCATTCTGATCCATAAATCTTATAATCAAGATTAATCTACCAGAGCTTTTTCCCACTAGGTGACTCCATCATTGATCTGATACATGAAGTAATTTACATTAATAACCACAATATTACACAGATTATTTATTTTATAATGAAAGCAGAAAAATATCAAAATCTTGGCAGAAAATGATATTCAAGGGTTTCTAAAGCATCAAATTTAAATAGCTGTAAAATAGTTTCACTGTACATATTTGGTAATACAAACCTAATGGCTTCAGAGGGATTTTCATATTCTGTAAGGCAAGTCAGGACTAGGAAATATAATCATAAAATGTTCTTTTCACTCCCTATATAACTAGGAATTGTTACAGTACTTCTCTTAACTGGTGGGGGGGTGGAAAAAAAGAAAATGACAGATGCTATCATTTTCTTCTGCTGACTGTTTATGTCATAATACTGTTTCACTCTGTTACAGGTGGAATGTGGGACTGTGGAAGCCCTTCCAACACTGAACTAGACACGCTTTCTATGTGTTTCATTGCCATTAACCATTCAATGGCATGTTTTATTGCTAATTATTGTATTTTTATTACTATTATTGTTTCATTGTTACTAATTAAAACACTGAAACTATCAAAATTCAGTTTGAAAGATTAATATACCCTACACAGGCTGCACGCATGACATTGTGCGACATGAACGAGGACTTTCAGCTCTTTTGGTGTCACTCAGGATTGTACCTCTGGCTCCCAAGTTCAAAGGGTTTTGGCTCAGAGAAAAGCCAGAGGCTATGCGGGTAAGTAAACAAGAAAGCAGACAGGTTTCAAAAATCTCACAAGGAGGAGATTTTAAATTAGAAGTTAACAAAACTGAACGCTTTCAAGAAAATATTGCTATTTCCTGGCATAGTTTTCAAGCCCACTCTAATCCTGAAACCCTGTCTCGTGTCCAGGCAGCAAGAATCCCCAATGGAGAAAGGCAGAAATAAGGAACAAATTTGGAGATTGCTCCTTCTTACTTACGCAGCCCTGCTCCTCTGTCTCCCTGTGGTATAGCACAGCCATACATACGGTAATGCAGAGTTTGTCATCCATACAGCAAACCAAAGATTTCAAAAGAACAGTCTGTTTGGTGCAAGACATGAAAACATACATGTTAAGAGCAAAAAGCATCATTTGATCATTTAGTCTAACATTTGATGTAGCATAACTATCCAGATAATGAACCCTGTACATAATACTCCCCAAGATTTGCCTGACCCGTTTCCCCTCTGATGTTTTTCTCCCACTGCAGTATCCCCTAATTCTCCATCTCCATACACTCTCTGCATCTCCCCATGGTGAGGCAGAAATCTCCATGGCGCTCTCATATCTCCAGTTAGCCCCAGCTGCCTTCCACATCCTTTTACTGGTTTGAGGGACTAGAGGTGGCAGAGACAGGGCTGGTGAGCGCCCCTTAGAACAGATGGGCTTTGAATGGTACTCTGGCTCCTCTCAGCGAGACTGTCATTCTGGCTTTCCCTCCACTTCTCAGTCCCTGGTTTTCAGGAAATGGATCAATAGGATAGCTATCTTCTTGTAACTTGGTTAAAATCACCTGGTAAGTTAAAGGGAAGGAGGCAGAGAAAGGTTTGCCGGTACAAATGAACAAGATAAGCATCACCTCCTTGAGAAAGGAGGACAGAAACAGATGGTGAGCCATCTTTTTTTAAAGAAACAGGCTCTAACATACTAGAGGCACCAGTTCCCAAACATCTTGGGAGAAATTGGTCTTTGCTGGAGGTGCCCAACATACAGCATCTGTACTGCCATCATGTGGAGAGTGTTACTTCCTCTCTTCACCCTTGCTGATTATTTTTCCTGTGCACATCATTTCTTACAGGACCAGTCTGTCCAATTCCATGTGATTTCCCATTACTATCCCTCCCTTTAAACTATCAGCAATATTCATTACTCTGAATACGCCTGCTTCATGTGCCTGAACTCTATTAAAATCTAATTGCGGGGTATAAGTAAAAGAAAAAATACAATGCGAAAACAGGAGGGAGAATTTGTAAGATAAAAGAGAAAAGGAAATAAATAAAGCACAAGATTTTAAAAAAAAGTAAAATGAGAATAAACACATTAACATTCTAAGGATTAATTTAGCCAAATAACATCTATTTTCACTTGTTCCTCTGATGAGATGTAATGTGAAGGCTTGTGTTAGTTGGCTTTGAAGTTGTATTTTATTACCCGAGAATAGCTGTGCACAGATTTTGATAAGGATTATAGATATCCTAGTAACAGAGGGACCCCTGGGCCCCTTGTATCCACTACTCTTAGTTTCTTTATTTCCACTTGACTTGTATCTATCCATACAGTGGTCCCTATTCTTTGTTGAAAAATTCTCCACTGGGTACACTTTTATTTTATATTCTATTTTAAGAACATTAAATGTTCCATCCCTCATCTGCTTTCTCCACAAAACAGACAGGACGTTTAAATTCTTTTTTCCCCTATGTTGTGCTACACAGCCAGTTAGTAACCTAAAAATCATACAAAGCTCTTACCCATTTCTTAAATTCCTCTGCACTTGCTATTCCCGTAATTTAATAGCTCCTGTTCTAATAACATCTTTCAAATCATATTTGTATAGTACAAATATGATCCCAGGGTTCTAAAAATTAAGAAACCATCTGTAACACTGTTAGAAATACTTCCCCATCTGGAAAGTTTCTGAGTCACCTGCTTGCCCTCCTGATTATTAATATGAAATATAAACTTTTTGAAAAATCCAGAAAAATGTTAATGTAGGATCTCTCTGTGGACATGGACCCTTGCTTTCTTTAGTCATAGTTTAAAGAGAGTCATTAAAGCCAGGATTTCTTGGCAACCTGTGGCATTGACCTCACTGCTTTCCTCCTGTACTAAGGAGAGACAGGCAGGCACCTGCATAATAATGCAGCAGTCCTTAATACAAAGTATTTGAAAATGCTTTGCTGAAAATAGTAATAAACTACTGAATTTCAGAGTCACCAGCCAAACTGTGGACTGCTGTACGCTGGTGACTCTGAGCTGGTACAAAGCTCACAGCTTTCTATTGAAGAACAGCTGCGTAGAAATTTCAGTTTGGAACTAGATGATCTTTAAGGTCTCTTCCAATCCAAACCATTCTATGATTCTATAATAAAAGTCAAGATTCTTCAGCAAATTTGTACTAACTCTGTTAATCATTTAGAGAGAGCATCATCACAACTGGAACTTGGCATTCACGCTGACCACAGTAATAAAAATATTTGGACACAGTGATTAGCGAAAATAATCAATGCACTCACGCGCACACACAAAAATGTCTTTGTCAGACAGGAATCGGGCAAATTGGTGGGTTCTTGGCAATGCTGGCATTGGTATTTATTTAACTGTATCCATTATATGTGTAACAGATTTCTCAAGACCTTCAACTCTGGCCTACCTAGCCCTCTTTATAAATATAAAATTATTTTTACTAATGAACTAAAAAAACTCACCACAATTAGTAAGTAGCTTTTTTTCCTACCTGCCATAACACAAACTTGCTGGTCATTAATTCTTCCTCCCACTAGAGCTGATAACATCATTAACATATGCAACAGTGCTACATGCAGAAGCACAGAAGAATGTTTTCCATCATTCTATGTTATTTCACTAAGCATCACAGCTAAAAAATAAAGCACTGAATTCATAGCAAAATCATTTCAATTCACCTATCCCCAGCTAAACCCTAATCAGCCTCTAACTTGGTCATGATACCAAAATAATTTACCAGAACAAACTCTAAAGTTGTTGACTGCTGAACAAATTGAGCAAGGAAATAGCTTTTTGTATTTTTAAACATCTAATTGATTCTGTGGCTCTGTGGTTCCTAGTCAATACAACAGTAATTGGAATCATCATGACTAATGCGCAGATCATTTTACAGGCCTTTCTTATTTGCATAAACATCTCCTCATCTGCCTTCTCACCCTCTCCAGCTTTTCACAATATTTTTTCTAGTTCCATCCAAATTATCTCTGATGTGTTAGACAGGCTCCATAGCCAGTATGTTTTCCCAAATGTAGTATTCTCCTTTAGTCATTCCTCTTCCACTACTGCTGTGGTACTGAGACTGTTTTTCACCATACTGCATCTATGTTATTGCCATTTACAGCTTTACTCTTAGCATGAAGCATCACCTTATGGAAGCATAAAGCTGTTTGTTATTATTAATAATAGTAATTAGTTGTTAAGCTACATATGCAGTTCTTGTTAGGCAGAGCAAAATATCCCGTTGATGCTTTATTAAAAACATTGCTTAACTTGCTATTGAAGTATTATTTTGAGTGTGTCTCTCTGATTACGTGGGCCCTTATTGTCAAACAAAAACTTCCTGGTTTACTTTGTGTGTATTATCAGTCTGTCTGCCATTTTTATATCAAAAATCAGGATTTCCAAAATATTTTCCACCATCTTAGTTACTAGAAGATGGGCCTTGGTTCTCCCAGGGTTCCAGCCCTCTTTGGAAGCCTGAGGTTGGACATTTGGCATCTCGGTACTCGCTTTTGGAAAACCTGAAAATAAAGTTTGGTGTACTCTGTCCTTGTCAGAAAGGAACATTATCCCACCTAATGCATAAATCATGTGTTCCTCCTGTATCTGCTGATACTCATATTTATTAGCAGACAAATAATCTGTTCCTCAAAGACTTTTATACATTCCCTTGCCCTCAACTTGTACCTGCAAAGCAATTGTGATTCCAGTTGTGTCACTGTTAAATATGCCATTAATTACTTCAGCAAGACATTATACCATACTCAGAACAGACTGTAAACATTTTATGTCATTAGGTAATGCACTGAGGCTTTTTTTAATGCCATAACAGCTCTATTTATATACTATGTTCTGCATAATTAGCTACTAATGAGGCTCTAACTTTCACTGCTGTAAGGCCTAGATATCTGTTCCTCTTTCAATGAATTCATTTTTGCTGTCTCATTAACACACTAAAAAAGCTGAAAATTGTATTTTAATTAAAAGCTAAACTACCTCTGTCTGGAGACACTAATGAACAGATACACTCCAAGGGAAACACAAGAACTTTGTCAGTTAAGAGGACAACATGCACATATTAAAAAAAGATTAACACAAAAAGATAACATAGCTCACTTTCTTATTTTCAAGGGCAGGGTCCTCTCTACTTTCCTTTTTTTTTTTTCCTCTTAACTTTCGCCTTTTCTTTTTTCTGCCTCATGACCAACTCACCTTTAAAAAATAGCTATGAGCAGAGTTTGTTTACCAAAAATTTTAAAACTGTTACTTTTACTAAATCATTTAATACACTAGCACTCCATTAGAGAAATATATTTGGCAACACTAACCCTAACGCACATCAAACCAACCTCCTGTGCCAGACCTGGTTTTGTACCGTCAGCAACGCTACCTACCCCCAGCCTGACAAATTAGAAGCTAGACCCTAAGAAATTATAAGATTATCTTAAAATCATGAGGTGTGTGTGTATTTTGAGTCTTCCTGGTGCTTTCTATTCCTGTCAGTCTTCTAAATCACATTTCCTGCCTTTTCCCCATAGCTGCAAGGGCTAAAAACATAATAGCAGAAATTCATCTAATTACATGACTTCAAAATCATCGCAATAAAATCATGAGCACTGACCACGATGCTTCATTTCCTGACTTCTGCAAATGCTTTAAGCAATTAATCAAGTAACATACTAAAATACATCAAGTTGTCAGGTAGGAACAGTGAGTAATTTTGAAATACACTGGAGAAGGAACAGCATCCCAATGATCTTATCAACACACATACAAGGGCAATTGATTTTAGTGTTCCAGTGGTAGAAACAGAGACTTAGTTTTTGAAAAAGACCTTGTAAGAGAATATACAAATAAAATGTTATTATCTGCAAATCTAAAATAAATACAAAGGGAAAAAGAAAACCTGTTTGGAATTATTCTGTGGCTGGATGTTCAGTGCGCAGTCTGATCCAAAATGTGCCAAATCCACAGGCTCTCAGCACATACTGCATGACTTACTGTTTCTCGTCACCCTTGGCAAGATAATGAAGTCTGAAACATAAAACAGATAGAAATGCCGTTCAGATGGATGAACCAAGACGTCGCTTGGATTCACCTCACCATTTTCTAGTTCTTGATAGGAATAGGTAGGTATTACCAACTCCTTAAGAGCCTGAAATTTTTGTTTAAGACTTGCTATTCTACTTCAATTACACAGTCTTATTAGGTTCAGCAGTCACAGAAAGATCCATCAGTAACCAGAAATTAGCAGGATCATTCCCCACTCTTAACTTCAACTCATCACTATTTCCAACCATTAGTTATTACGCATTGGAGCAATAAGTCTTCAGGATCGATAAATCCTGACGCCACTTAAAGATGCGCTGGCACACTTCTGCTTAAACCTAATTACAATTTTAGTATTACAAAAAAATCACGTTGGCTCAATCTGAGCCAAACACAAATGTCCCAAATGTGGAATATCCGCATATCTGAAATAAACATTGTTTGCTAGCTTTGCACGCACCTGCCAAACTAGTTATCTGTATACGTTTGCTCTGGTTTCTGTTGGCTTCTAAGTAACAGCTCATGTAATAGGAAAGATTATACAATATACTGTAAGAATTCACACAAACCCCAGAAGTTACACCATATAAAAGGGGACATTCACGTCAGATTTATTATCCTTTGAAATTAATTAGATTGTAAATTCTTTCCACTGAAATTGAGATGCTGCTATCCAGCAATTTACCTTCCTATATTACCTGCTTTGAATGAATTTGAAACGTTACTATTACCAAGAATGCCTTCTATATCCTTAGCCACACAATCAATTTTGTCTTCCTTACTGTTATTTCCTAGCAAATGCATTTTCATGCCAAAGTGCATATGCGTTGTCACCAAGATGTGTGTCGTGAGGTATTCATATCCGGTCTTTCCACTGACGTTTCTACATTTGTGTTTCCCATCTACTTGTTTAATGCCTTTTTCCATGCAATGGATCTTACATCTCATAGTTCTGTCCCAAATCCTTTAAAAGAATCCTGCAAAGGACTTCAAATGCATGAATGCCATGGGTCCAGGAATCGAATCACAAGTGTTGCCATGACATACATCATCTCCCTTTCTCTTTCTACCCCATTTTAAACTGTTTCTAACCAGTGCCTAAGGCACTTTTAAAATCACTAACAAATTTGTCCCATCTCTTCAGAATCACAGAAGAGAAGAGCCTACAGCGCAGCATTCTAAAACACAGTGGTCCTTGATGATTACTATATCCTGTTCATTTATGAAGAGTAAGCACTGGTGAACTCAACATTTTTAAATTGCTTTTCAAGAAAAAGACCCTACATTTTAAAAATTGAAAACAATGCCTTTAGCTTACAATAATCTCAACTTACAAATTTATTTGCTTTTAATAAAACGCAAGCCAAACTCAATTTTTGCAACAATGAGAAATTAAGAGCCAGACTTCCAGACAGTAGAAGTTAAACACCCACAGAGTTTTGAAGAACCTATTTGGAAGCCATCTCAAAATGCAGGTCTCTGAAAAACCTTAAAATAGCTTCTTCGTAATGGTCTGTCACGATCTAAGTAACTCAGACGAAATATTTTTACTTGCATGGTTCAGTTTTTTACATGTATGTTTACTACCTAAATATTATTTCAGCACCTACATCATTTATACAGAATGCCTATTATTAATGATTCAGTCCCTAGAAGTAAATACTGAAGTTTCCTCTCATATTAATTGGCTAGACTAATGTAATTTCCCAATCATGGTAAAGCAATGTGAAAACACATATCCACTTGCAAACAAATAACACAAGAGGAAGACGGTACAAATAGCAATTAACATAGAAGAGAAGGAAGATGTGAGGAAGCAGAACTTTTGAAACAATATATACAGTTCTAGAAATATTCAGAAATAAGATTCAGTACTCTTATCCATAAGCACCCATAAGATCCTACAATTAGATGACAAAGAAGGAACTGTATTATTCTTACTGGAAATTCTTGATAGAAGCCGTATCAGAGAAATACATCGGAGGGAAGATCATCATGCAAAGACTTCTGGATTAACTGCCTGCTTCCTTTGCAAACACAGGATTCTGAACTTCCCATTTCACCTCACTTCCTAGGATAATCTGAAGCTCACTTTGCAGATGACACCAGACCCCTACATACTGATACAAGTTCTGGTTCTTAGTCTTTAAATTCAGGTACTTCATTCTGATCTCCTTAATGTGAAGAGTGTCTTAATCTCTTATGAAGGCATTTCCTAATATTAAACTAAGTGATGGTATTGTGAATGCTTAGCAGCCTATTCTCCCTAAAGATGAAAATCCAAAGTAAGCCAACTTAATTAAGAATTAATTCCCATTAAATCACAGCCTGAATTGTTCATTTCTGCTTCAGTCTCTGATCAATTATTTGTGGCATGAAATGATTTACAAGACTCAGGGGCAAATTAATTTAGGTGACAAAAGTGATTCCATCTCTCATCAGAGATATTCCATCCTGTTTAAAAAAAAAAAAAAAATAAAAAATAAAATCATGTATTAATAAAAAGTTTTGGCCTGCTTACAAGGCTCTATGTTATGACTTTGATATTTCTTCACATAGACTCACAATGCCATTTTCATTTTATTACAACCACTCCTTTTTTCCTGCTCGAAGGGATAATTGTAAAAACTGTGTTTTAAAAGAATGCATTTACTCCTTTGGAATTCTCCAAAAGTCTTCTGACTTCAACTGCTGAAAAAGTGCTGGCTTCTTTCAAACACATCACATCAAGACTGTGAGTATAAATAAACTTCCAATTAATTAACATTGTTACTGCCCTTCAGTAGAATAACTCAACCCAAACGTTGATTATTTTTTTTAGTATGGTGAATTAAAGACTGTGCTATTCAAGCAGCTGAATACACAAAGAAGGCTACACAATTATGCTAGAACATTTTAATTTCTGAATACTACTTTTTAAATCTCTTGATATGAGCTTCTGGATCCAGCAGTCAGAGATCATAACAGCTGCCAATACTTTAGTTGTTTGGATTTTTTTAAAGCCTGTTGCAAGCAAAAGGAAAGGCTGAGGAGTACTAACAAGTCTTTTTGACAAAAAGCAAATAATGAAAACAAAACAATTTTTTTTCATGATCAACTATGAAGACTGAGCAAATAGGATTAGTCAGCAAGCTGCTCTTAAAAAAATAAAAATTAATGTATTCTGGGTATCACTATAGTAGGATAGGAGATAGTAGTCTTCAATCCAGTCTTATGGAGAAGAACCAGTCCAGGATCTACGGCTTTACTCTTTAAATACTCTTTTGAATTATGTACCATATTGTACAAATCTGATCTATTACAAAGGCAACAAGATTGCTTTAGGAAACATTTCCATCTCTCCTGTTGATGAGGATTATCTGTGTATGAATTACAGGATGAGTAGGCGACATTTGAATGAGGGTTTCTTGTGAATCTCAAAGAATCCTTTTAAATATACTACTGGATGATGACTTTTTAAAAGCTCAAGAGAATTTTCATTTCAAATATATGTACCTTTTAATGAGTCATAGAAAACAATGACACACGTAGGATACTATGCATGCAGAGAGGTTCAATTCTGTCTGCCATACAGCACTAAATATTGAAATAGTTAGCTGCATGGAAAGAATCATCTTCAGCAATTATTTTAAAAAAGAATGATGGAGTTGGTATTTTTCACATGAGTAATTCTTATACTTGTCCCATTGTCATCTGATTATGCCTGAGAAATGCCATTAGTCAATGAGATTTCTTGTGTGAATAAGGATAACTCTCATGAGAAGTTGAAGAATTAGTTCCTGAATAGTTAATTTTAATATACAATGTGAGCATTTCAAATGGCCTATTTACACAATTTTAATCTGAATAAAATAGAAAATGTCACCTCAATGCTAATACAACATGCCTGTAAATTATGTACATTTTTAAAGCTAATGAAGCTGTCATTATCTTATTAAAATTTGGCATAGCAGTTACATTTAAGTTATCATCATGACTTTTAAAATATTTTGCAATTAAATGACTTCAATTCACTTGTACTCCTTGTAGGCTGTATGAAAACTATTTTTTTTTATCATGCCTATTAAGAAAAATGATAGCATTATGTTTTATTACACATGTTCAATCACATTCAAAAATTTGGCTACCTTCATTTCCCACATCAATATGGACTGTTTCAATCTTGGTCTCAATGAAATCACAAACAAAATTTCAGCTCATTTCACCAGAACAAGGTCTAAACAATCAATTTATCCTGCTGATAATAAGGATAAAGAATTATATTTAAGACTAAATTTTTCAATAATTTACTCATATATATGGAAAAAAATAATCACAAAGAAATACATTGCTTTTAAGTTTAGATTTAGCTAGGTAATCACAGGTTAGGCTTTAACTAGTATAAAGCCACGTAACTTCATTTGAAGTTTTCCCTTCATCTCAGTACACATTTGCTGCCTTTATAGTCAAGAGTTCATTAACACCATGACAATGTGCTTCTTCCACCCCAGGCTTGCTGCAGAGGATCTGCGGGGCATTTACCATTTCCTAAGCTCATGTCTGCCTGGATGCATGGTCCCAAGGGTTGAGCTGTTGTCCTCATAACCGGTGGATGCCCAAGCAGCGGCAGGGCCACATTGCAACATTTTCCAAAATGGAAGCCCCCAGCTGCACCTCAGCCTTCTGGCCCTTCCCCAGCAACTCCCACCTGGGCAATGTCGTTCCCTCCTCTGGGCTGGACCAAGAAAGTAGTATTTTTGTCTCTGACTTTGTTCAGGACAAATGTGAAAAACGCCAGGAAGAGAGAGGAGAGCTCTTAGCATGCAGCAGCTATAGCAACTGCACCCTGCCTGGCTTAATCCAATTCTGCCTGGAGCCCGTTGAAAAGACTCAAGCAGCACGAATGATTCACAGCTCTCTTACTCAGCACAGTTCGCAATGCAGCTTCTCACCCTGCCCCAACAACTACAACACTGATGGGGAAACACCAACTCTGTCGTACAGCAGGTGCCCCATACTGGGAGCGTGTGTGTGTGTGTGGTTATTTCCACTCCTCCTCCCCTTTTTTGTACCTTCAAACTTCTTGCTCTCTTTCTGCATATGTATGTGGCTCAAAGACAGTTGATTCATTCAAATCATTATCACTGTACGTCTTGTGAGTACAGAAAAGCACTAATAAAAAGAAAGTGAAACAAATCTAGCTCCTTCTTCTACAAAGTGAAGCTTATAAAGACTCGGGCACGCGTCATATATTTACAATTCTGTGCCTGTTGCAGGACAGCTGCATAGAAAAAAAACACAGTTTAATATAAATTAGATTACTGAGGAAAGAGGAAGAAGGAGGGAATTTCTTTTAGATGATCGCCACTTAATCTATGGCTGACGATAATACAGATAATGTTAGGCTCTGCTAAGTCCCATCCTATTTACAACAGGGTAAATCAGCAGTAACTGTAAAGTCAAGTTCTACCAATGTTGTGAGTTACAATGAAATTTCTCCCACTGGGATTTTACATACAAATTCATTTTGCTGGAGACAAATTTGGGAAAATATTGTATTCCTCTCACAGTTAAGTGATGGATTAGACAGCCCCAAAGGATGTTCTGGCTCTGTCACGGTGCTGCTGCGCTGTTTGCTTTCAGATTTAGGCAGCTTCTTAGCAAAGACCTATGAGTGTCATTTGCTGCTACCAACACAGACAGCTGGAACTGTCCCCTGAATAATGGAGAGCTTTCAGTCACCAGAAAGAGTGAAATAGCAATTCAAGATTAACGTGCAACTAAGTGAGAAAAAAGCCTGCAATTAATCAGATGCTTCAGTAATTCCTAAACACTTTTTCTTTGATTCTGCTTTCCTCAAGAATATGTAAATGAAACTAAAAATACGCCTTTTTTTTTTTTCTTTGCAATGAAGATAAAAATTCTGTTGCTAAAATGGGAGATAGACTTGTAAGGAAAATTAAAATGCAGCTTAAAGGTGTGGTAATATTAGCTGTCTGCTGTGTCACCGTTTATTAGCATGGTAGCTGCCACTGATTAAACTGAAGAAGAAAACAGAGTAAAAAACATTTGTTGATTTCATCACTCATTTAATATTTTGATAAGGATTCATCTAAATCACTGTCCACTAACAGTGTCGATAGCAGTACTATATCGTGTCTTATGGGAATAATACTCCATTAGAAAACTCGTAGAAGTACTTTGCAGGCTTCATTAAACTTAAACAAGATACAAGCTAGCGTACTGCAAAGACAACATATTATTTCACAAGAAGAGGCTGAAGAATTGGAAATTGTCTACTAGGAGGTAGAAAAACTTAACTGAAAATATTACCTTGCAAAATTATTAAGAGGAACAACTAACCACTAGCAGAGCAACATGACTGAGAAAATCCCTGAGACAAAAACCATGAAGTGACAACTGCCAATTGCTTAGGTGCCTTTGAGGATTTCAGTACGACCTGCCACAACATCTGACAACCCAGATGGTTTTCCAGCAGCAAACCCCCAAACTCTAAAGCAGTCTTGACAAGAGGCACTTTTCTGAAATGGCTGTTATTCTGGCTCCCAACTAAATTAAGTTTTGGTGTGGAAGACCATGTTAGTCAACAATTAGTCGACACAAAATTAACGGTGCTAAGGATTGCAAAGCTAAGTATTTGATTCTCTGGCAGGTTTATTTTGCTATCCAAATGCTGCATTGATGCCCACAGCCAAGCAGAGAAGCTCCCTCATTTCTCTGGGTGCAACAAGATGATTCTATCAAGGAGCAATCTTTTCTGCTACCAATATTTGAAACACCTCTTCTGCAGTTGCAGCACATCACGTGGTGAACACACGGCCTTAAATTAAGAACCTAAGACTGGATGCTAACCAGCTCTTATGAAGTGGACATCCTTTCTCTAAATCCTCAAGCAGCTGATCAAACACCCACTACCCATCAAGCAATTTCTTGTTTGAAGAGCTAGGATAAGAACCATATTTCTTCATTATCTTCCAAGAACTTGGGACAAACTCTTCCTGTTTGTCAGGGCTGGGAGTGGTCCTACTGTTCCAGACTGCCCCTTCCCAAAAAACCCAGCCGCCTCTGTGTGGTGTGAAATATTTTGATACTCTCAGTGGGACATGTAAAATGCAAAATGCTTACATAGATAAACAAGCGAAAGAACTTCAGGGGTTATGGAAACAATGGAGCTAGTTTCTGCAGATGATATATACTCCTTAGAGGGAGAAAGACAATTATTTTTTACTGAGTTTCTCTCTGTAGCTTCAGAAGTAAAACAGAAGGAATTTTCCATGGGGGTATCTGGATGCTTCTTATTATTATTATACCACTATCTCAAGCCTATTTCCTCATTCATAAAGTTATTTTTCCATTACAGACTCTTGGAAAATGGAATTAAGATGAGAAAATATGTATTATGAAATCAATTATAGCCTTAATGGGATTTTTCAATGGGAGGCAAGAGAACAGCATTTTCTGCTATCCTTCTACTAACTTACTTGAAGACATAAAATATACTGCAAGAAATAAACAAGAACTAGAGAAATAAATAACTATAATATGAATATAATTACCTAAGTTCCACGTTTGATGTAAACCGATATGGCTCTAAAAGTAAATGGAACTGCAACAATCTTATGAGCTGAAGCCCTGTCAAGTCCTGACATTATTTCTGGCCAGGAGTTTATACAGCCATCTATAATCAGGATATCTTTGGACTTTCTAGGGGAAAACTGCTTAGGAGAGGGAAATTCCTTTGTACTTCACTGAATGTAAGAGCTATAGTATCATGCTGCAGTGTTTCAGACATACTTGTTACTGATACTATATGCAATGGAAAACAGTGAGTGGCAACTGCATCTGGGTAGGCATAGAGAGCAGGACCTCAATATCACTTCAAGTCTATGATTTGCAGCCCTCTGAAGGTGCCATGCCGTATGTTCTGAACAAAAGAAAATACAAACAGCTTTTCCAGTTAGGAGAGTTTAGGTTCACTTAAAGCCAATGCCAAGAAAACATGTTTGGATTTCTGCTTTGCTTCATTTTGAAGATCATTATGTACAGAATTTATCATCTTTTTCAAAAGGGAATAGGGCAATGACAGTCAGTCAAGTCTGAGAAAATTTTGAAAGGCAAAAATCAGTTTTAACTGATTTGTATGGGGGTGAACTACAGATTCCAGATATCACTCGCAAGGCCTTTAGTCAGTCAACTCAGTGAAAAATTTCAACTATGGATGTTTTGTTTATATGTAGTAACTGTGGAACTGATTGCTGACAGGTCTGTTCAGCCCTGGAGACATGGGTCTGTTACCCACAGATGTACGTGGTATCTTGCTTGGCTTCCTCCAGATTATGCTATGCTGTGAAATTACTCACATTTTGAGTGAGGAAATCACCGATGTTTTGAGTTAGCTTAGTAATACATTTCCAGCTCTTACTGGACATACAGAATACTTATTTACTATATTATTTTGGTGACATGTCAGATGGATTCTCTTTTTCTAATTTCAAAGGCAAGGGATAGTAGGCAGAAAATAAAATTAAAATATAGGGAAAAGCAGCATCCTTTCAAGATATAACATTTTGATTCCCTGCCACCACAATTTCTTTGGAAATTGGGAAAAAAATGCTTATAGAGAAAGAGATTCCTGCTGACATAGTGTGACAGGTATGACCACATTACCTACCACACACAGTCCTGCATGGAAAAAAATGAAAGCAGCAGCTCTTCCAACACACACAAAGCCTGTGTATGACACAACTTAGTGCAATACAAAGGAAACCCCACACGTTTGTGGCAAGAACCCATCCTCAGTAAGATCAAAAATTTCCATATAGCTGACTCTAGGAAAAGATTAGTACGTACTCATTGTTTAAACAAAAGTAGGATATCCACCTCATTTACAGACCTTAACCTGTTCCTACTGCACTTCAGAGAAGTGAAGAATCGGGACGCCAGTCTTCTGTGCTCCTCCCTTCTGCAGACACAGGGGCTTCACTTCAGGGTGCCACAGAATTCCAGAAAAGCAGCAGGCAGAACTTTCACAGCTTCCTGGACACCTTTTGCTTGAATTTGTACTGTTGCTGATTTGCTGAAACCAAAACACAGTTCAGAAGGAAAGGGCTGATTTTGATGGTTTTTTGCATTTAAACAGAAAAGAACTTTCACAGTTGTCACAACACCCCATGTCGACATTTTCTAAATGACAGGTTCCAAATTTTGGCTTGCGATTACTTTTTTGCTTAGAGATGTAAATTAATAATAGTAATTCTAGAATAGTATTTTCAGAAAGGTCAGCATCAAAATGAAATTTCACAGTTGACGTAACACCAAAAACGTTCTCAACTATTAGCTTACAAACACTTCCAAGACTTTGGCATTTCAACCCAACTTGAGCCAGAAACTGCCCACACACACACACTCAGGGTACACAGAGGGTGATAGATAACTGTGGGAAAGAAGCAAACAGAAGCACTAGACATCCTCGACTGTCCACAAATATTCAGCTGTAACAGAAATGTTAGAACTGGTATGAATGGAGAATGAGTAAGAATGTCTGCATGTGGAAGCATCAATGGGCAGGGCAAAAGAAGAAGCTGAGTTATCGTGTATGTTGATGACTCCTACAGTAGCAGGTTATCAAAATTCCAGCATATCTACATGCAGCTTCTCTCAACACAGAGATTCAGAGAAAAAGGAAAAGTAAAACCTAAAGATTCTCAGAATTGGTACAGAGTGGAGATTGCTGTCAGCTCTTCTATGGCTCCTGAAGAGTCAACCAGTAATCTGAGAAACAGTCCAGGAGATGTGATAAGAACTTCACTACAAGCCACTGTCCCCATCCTCTACAGCATTGCAAAGAATCTTGGCCAGGCTGCCTGGATATGTGCATCTTGGGGCCTGAACACAGGCGAAACCACTGGGGCACATGTATCTTGGTGCCTGAGAGTATGTGGGTATGAGAGTGTGACTACAGGAAAATGAAATCAGTTTTAAAATGATTATCACCTTCTCCTCCTATGAAGTGTCACAGTGAGCTCTGATTCCCGTTTCCAAAATGTTGCATGACTTTTTCATGCAATAAGTGATGGCAAATTTACTTAGATTTTCAGAGATGCAGTTACAGAGAAGACTCTTCCAAAGTGATTTGTAGATAGATCTGACAGGGTTAGGAGTGATGAGAAAGATGTAGAAGGGAGTGACACAATTTCCTTGTACCCTTAACAAAAACTGTAGATCTCCTAATAAGTATAACCCCTGTTTTACCAAAGACTTGCCTGATTTTTACTACTAGTCCATTTTGAATGAAATCTACAATAAGTTTTACACACATAAACTGATTTGTAGCTGACATTGTGATACCCAGAACCAAAGTTACAATCCTCAAAATGCCCCAACTCAGCTATTTATAACTCCATAGACGAAATGCTCCTCAGTCTTCAAAAACAAAGGCATTTCTCCAACTGTTTTTCTGTCCAGAATACACATTAAGGACAACTCCAAACATAATTAAATCCACCACTTTTTTTTTTTTTTTTTTTTTTTTTTTTAAAAACAAAATNAATAATTAAATCCCCCCCTTTTTTTTTTTTTTTTTTTTTTTTTTTTTTTAAAAACACAAGAGAAATTTAGGGAATAAATTCACAGGGCTGCTCTTTTATATGGCTGCTTTTGAATCTAGCATTCTCAAGGGAAAGGATGCTGTGGGTTTAGTTGTCTATATGTTTTATCTAATTCATGCGTAATCTAAAGAACATCTTAATTAATAGCATACTGTGCAAGTTACACTGTTACTCTTCCTCTGGCTCAGGAGATCTTTAATGATCTATTTAAATGGCACAGATTCAAAGGGTGAAGTAGGGGGTTTTTACAGTCCTAGCTAACCTGCAGTAATACAGCTGCAGCACTCTTCTGGTATGATGTTAGCTGAGGACAAGATTCAAGTTTTGGAATCTTGCATTGGGAAAGGACAGAAACCTTGGACTCCCCAGACTATGAGCATATTAGATGATGAAGCTATGGAAGAATAAAATGAAGGACCTTTCTATCCCCCTTACTTTGAGTAAAATAAAACAGTGCTTTGTACAGAATGTACCAGTTTAGATGGCAGACCACAGCAATCCTACCCCAAAAGTCCATCCAAGTCACACTGTACCTTAGTCTCTCTGTGTCTCAGCTCCTCCTTTATAAAGGGGTTCTTAACATTTCCCCACCTCTGATTTGTTGTGCATGTAAAGGCATTGAAGTCTGTAAGGAACTCACAAGGTATCTTAATGGAGTCACTTAAACCCTACTGATTATTGTGGGGCTGCTCCTGTGATAGCTGCTGGGGTTAACTCAGTTCATCTGGAGTCCCCTAACCAAACAGCAATCTGGGGGAACTTACACACACACACACACGAGAGGATCTTATACATGCTCTACCTTTTCTGGAGAAAGTGCAGTCCCCTGATGTATACCTCCAATTGATTTTTCTCTGACAGGACACAAATGAAATTAATGGACTCAAGTAATTTCCCGCCCTACTATATTAGACTGTCCCACATAATTACTCTGAATAACCTTTATTTTAAATGCACGAGGTAATTTATGAAAACTCCTCCTGCATATCCTTAAAGGAATTCAGGTGCTGCTGAGAGGGGCTTCACTTCTTAAATGATGGGAATATAAATCATTTTTTTTCTTTCTTCTCAGAGGATCCTTCTCACTATATTAAAAGAGACATAAATCTACAATGCTGACTCATCTCCATGGCTTCTATTAATTCAAATTTTATATGCATGCATGAATGGTCATATATTATAGTAAAGTCTTTAGCAGTAAATACCATCCATGTCAGAATCTTATTAAAAATAAAGAAATAATTAGAACTGGGCTTATATCTGTGATTGGGATGGTCTATGATGTCAGGTTAATATCCATTTACTCAGGAGCCTTCAACTAGTTTTGTAACTATTCTTCTGTGTTTTGTGGGGCCACACATACATCTAGACGTTATTGGACAGAGGACTGTAGAATGGTCACTTAACAAATGAGTTAACCTATGCTGGGATCCGGAAATACTGGTCAACCTCATTACATATACAATGGTTTGTCTCTCAGTGACTTGTGGTCTTACATCAAACCTCACCTTCTAACTCATCAGTGCTTTTGGAAAGACTCCAACCAGCTTCTACTTATCAGAGAGAGCAGTCCACAGTAAGTGAGCTGACAGAATAGATAATGCTTTGCCACTAACAGCACATCCTAATCTGCAGGTTAAAAAAAAAAGAAAGAAGTGTTAATTTTCCCATCAGAAGCAGAATGATAAGAGTCTTGCTCTGAAATTTCTCTGTCATCCTAAATGGCAAAACAAACCCACCATACCTATTTTCCACAATGCCAGACATTTTTCGTACCCTTTGTTCAATGGTTTTACTAGACATTAGCAGCTGAATTAGACTTCTGTACTATTCTGGATTTGTGGTTTCTTTGAAAGAGGTGAGTCGTGGGAGCACGACTGCATTTACTGAATAGAAAGGCAAGTTGTGATTGAACTGAATCTATGTTAAATCAGCTCACGACATCCTGATTCTCAAAATAAAGAAAATAATACAATATTGGTGAAAGTAGGTTTAAATTAAAATCTTTTTATAATACAGTTATTTTGAAAGAACGTATAAAATAATTTAATTCCCTTTGCATTTTTAAATAACCTGAATATAGATAAGGATATCAATATTCATCAATAAAGAGATGGAGAAAGCTAGATAGAAGAAGGTAGATATAAAACACACATATACACATACTACTATATTGGGTGGAACAATTTGCCTTCCTCTGTTCTGGATGAGTACACTAAAACCACCACTGATTCTTACAAGAAATTCAGAATAATTTTGCAAATCCTAAGATATTTCTGCAAGTGTCTCAAGGTTCAAGAATTATTCCTTGTTTGGAAATTTCTGCATTATCTAAATAACAGGTTTAAGAATGTTACACTGTCAAATATTTAAAAGAATAGATGCATTTGCAGTGATTCGATGCATCAGCTATGATTCAATGCAAATATATGTGGAGTTTTTCACTGAAAATAAGGCAACGGGTCAAAAAAAAAAAAGAACTATTTGGAAACTGGAAAACATGCAAATCTGAAACAAAAGCAGATATGGAAACTGATTTTGCCTCTGGCATGACACGTTGTGAAATCTTCCAAGAAATCATAAACAGACTATCAATTATTGATAACAAATCTGACCTGACTGAAAACTTAGGGACAGGTTGCCATGGTCAATTCTACAGGGATGCAAAAAAGAGGCAGAAGCAAAAGAGGCATAAAGAACTTTTTTCTATCCTAGAAAAATCACAACAGGAGGAGTAGCACGCTGCAGAAAACAATCTGCAATATATTGAAAACACCTCTGGTTTATCATCCCTATTTCAAAGGTCTTTTTGGATCTCAATCTGATGTATGGATCTCAAGGAAGCATATATTTAGCCGTTGCCTTTACAACAGGAGGTATTAATGCAGCTGTCACGACACCTTCTGAGGAGCGAACGCTCTCCAGCAGCAGTTCCACGCAAACAGAGATCCTCAGAGCTCTGGAAGTGTTTAGGGCACGACTGGCTGGAAGGGTTTCCTTTCCCTGTGGCTAGATTTCTGTGTAGGAAAACCAGAGAAGATAATTCAGTTAAGAATAGCTGTTGCTTGGAGAATCTCCCTTGGAGGTATACTCAGCAAAGCAGAAGCTGTGAGTATAAATTCGCTCCCGGCTGTCTGTGAGAGCTCAGCCTCCAGTGTTTACAAGCCATTTGTCCCTTCCAGAAGCGAGGACAATTTCAGTAAGTTTGTGTGACAAAAGCCTGCAAGGGGACTCCTGTCTTCTTTCATTTCTCCATTCCTTCTTCCAGCCCTGCTAGTTTTTCCCCCAGTTAATGTAATAGTGGGAAAAAAAAAAGAGGATAATATGTCCCCTGGACAATTTTTCAGTTTCTCTGTTATATTATTCAATAATCTTTACATTTCTGAATGGAGAAAAATCAACAGCAGACTCTGCAAGCTTCATATCCTCCTCTTTTCATCTGCATCTGCAAACACTTTTCTTACCAGGTTATGAGAACAGCTTGTGCTCTAGCAGCTTTCTCACCAAGGCTGCTATGCTGTTGCCAGAGCTCATGACATTGGATCCAAACACAGCCCCAAAGACACCAAACTGTCAGCTCTCAGCCAGTTCTGTGTTCTGCTCTCACGCAGAGTCACCTCGTTTCAGCTATCAGAGCCTGAGTAGGTCAGTGAAGAATTAATTTGGAAGAGGCTCAAGGCATGCACAAGGCAGGAGACGTTACGGAGTAGTTTTGTGTGTTGCTTTATTTAACGCACACAGGCATTCAAGAACTGGCACGGTACTGTCATTTTCAGAGAAGTCTTTTCAGCATTTATTGCACTTTGATCCAATTCTTTTTGTTTTCATTCCCTTGAAGCTTGACTTGAAACAAATGGCTTTTTATTCCCACTTCCCCTCGAGAAGTTATTTCTCAGTCAATCTCAAAACCTGCCTTCTGTTGTCTGAGAAAAGGCCCGCCTGATACATAACCTACTTGATATATAACCTACCTGGTGAGGCTTCCTGCTGTGCAGGGGAACTAGGTGGAGCAGACAGGAAAGAGCCTCTGAACCCCTTTCCATTGTACTGAACTTTAGGCTGGACAGGATGAACTGACCCAAGAGTAACTCAAGAGCAGCCTCAGAGTTGCTCTTAGTCTGAAGCAGCTACTAGAAATGCCCACACAGTGGTCTGGATTTTCATAAAGAAATAAATAAAACACAAAATGCTTTACACACAGAAATTATCTAACGGTCTCAGGACTTAGCAGGTAATTAATCCTGCCATTGATTTCTATGTAGGAACAACACCAGGTTATAGATTTCTATTTAACATTTCTTAGTTTTGAGGTAAATGTTTGCACTGTTTTCTCCCAAGATCTGATTTCACAAGCTGAAACTGGCTCACTTGTTTCCCACTTCACATGCTAAGTCAGGCAGCCCACGTTGTCAGTAGGAAATGTTCTGAGGACTAAGTTTTGCTCTCCTGTATACAAAGAAACTCCAACCATCTTTTCATTATGCCTTTCACAATACTGTAACCACATCACTGAGGATTAATGGGGTTGCACAGGTGTCAGTGATGGCACAGGCTGAGGATAACCACACAGAGATGTGTTGGAGGCACAATAAAGCCTGCAGAGATTCTATTACCAGCAATGAGACATGAAATGGAAAAGTACCCAGGTTGACTGTCACGAGCCCAGAGTGAATGTGCTGAGCAGGCTGCCAAAAACAAGCCAGAAAGAAAGAAAGAAAAGCAAGAAAGAAAACCATATTTGTACTTGTAAGCTAAGCAAGTTTGAAGCAGAAATCAGTGAGCTGTATCAAACAAGGAACTTTCCTGAGTCCCCTTCCCCTCTGCCTCTTTCAGGAGAGTGCTGCATTTCTGGCTTTCCTAAGACTGTAATTTTCGAAAAGAGACTACGCAGCTCATTTGAAACCAGAGTCTACATTTGGGATGATATGGTGTAATGTTCAGTCCTTGTGACTGGAGGATTCCACCTCTTGAGCCTGAATAGCTAGCTTGGATGTTTTGTGTATATATAGTTTACAAGCTGCCATTTTTTTTTTCCATACAATAATTAAATAAGAATATTGTAGAATATTTTTGAATGATGAACATTTTGCAACTAATGAGTCTGACTCATGTGTCTTTGGCAAAGTCAAATTTTGAATGACTGAACATGAACTGATTTTCCATAAAACTTAATTTGTTTACTGTACAATTCTGCATAGCAGGAGAAGTTTTAAACTACCTATTGTAACCACTTCTCTACTTTCTTGTCTTTCATTTTCTCCAGAAATTAAATACAGTAGTGCATCTTACATGTTTAGTATAGAAGAAATTTAACTTATTCAGATATAAAAATATTTTGAGCCCTGCTGTTCTATCCATAATGGTGTAATAGATAATCCAAATTCAGGCAGTAAATGTGATGCCATAAAACATAAAAATATATATCTTATTGTGAGAAAAGCATGTACTCTTCAGATGTAACTTTGATTTAATACTTGTTTTGGCACTGTATGTTACTGAGTTGGATTTTTATCCAGTTACTAATATCTGTGATATTTAAATACTTAAACTATTGACACTTTCTCTGTGTAACAGCACAGGCAAGAACACATTGGCTTTTGTTTATTAATTTAGGTAGATACAGAAATATTCACTAAGTACAAAAACACTGTGTAAAGCTGCAGTGCAGCTTCAAAATGGATCCTAATGTATTCGGACAGAGGGATCAATTTAAGATGACTGCAACATGACTGCTATTTTACAATAGAGCTGGAGCCTCCTCCTATGTCACTGCAATGCTACAGTAAATTTGTTCTTGCTATTTATGTGAAAACAATTGCAATACAGGTAATAATGAACATTCACTTGCATAAAAACGGACAGCAATTTTACCCACAGAGCCTGCTCACACAGTAGGTCTAAATGAGATACGCTTGGACACGTGTACTCTGACACCGATTCTTGAGGACACGTTCTCCTTCCACCTCCCTAAACCAGATGGCCTGAGGAAATACTATTGTTTTGCAAGGACAAGGTCAAAACAAAGCAAAGAGATTCAGTCCACCAAGGGATATGGGTATCACAGCTCTGAGCAACAGCCGGCTTTTAAGCACCCTTCCACTAAACAGCATCTGAACAACTGAACGGGCATGGTGGTTCCCGGTGCAGTGCAACATTAAAACTAACAACTAACAATGGTCTCCAAAGGTCTATGTGAATAACACAGAGCTGAAGCCTTTAACTGTGAACCTTGACTGTGCTTGAACATGAGACAGATACTGATGGACCCAGTGTGTTGAGCACCAAAATATACCTGGGCAGGCCTGGAAACAGGCTTTCAGAAGTTCTGAAACTTTTATTCCGTGGTCTCTGTAGTGGCAAAGAGATTTTGAGAGGTCTGGAATTAAACACTACTGAGTATTTTGACAGATCTCACTACAATCTTTCTCAATTACCTTTCTCTTGTGGATCTTGCCTGAATTCTTGCGTCTTTCTCTCTTGTAGCACCTCCTCCTCAGGTTCCCCATCTGTAAAATGAAAGGCATTGTCAGTTGATAGTGCTGTTGCTGCCTTAAAAAGCACTGTACGTTAGCTACACATGCACACCAAGTAAGAATAGGTTGGATCCAAGCCTTGCTTCCCTGTGATGAACCTACACAAAACTGACCAGTGTGATGAGCAGAAGCAAAACTTTGCTTACCTGAGGAGATAAAATCAGAAACCATCCCATGGAGAATCTGCTCCTTCTGCCAGGGTTGCACAAAGCCCCCTGCTTTGCTTTTCCTTTCCAGGCTCGGCCAGTGAGTGGCCAACAGCACTAAGCATCGTAGATACTCCTGCTTCTTTTCCATTCCCTGTGGAGACAAGCTCAGAGGAATGTTACTGTATTCAGACAAGCAGAAATAAGATGTTTCCCTCCTCCTGCTTCCCACTTTCGCACTAGGGAGATGCTAGCTGGCACAGGAGACTGGAGGCCCCTCCAGCACAGCCAGAGGGACTGGCTGCCTGTCTTTGAACCTGTTTGCCACCAAGCAATCTGCCTTCCCTCACACTGCCTCTTCTGTTTATTTTTTAAAACACTGCCCCTTTGATAGTTTTAAAAGCACATCCTGTATTTGCCGTAAGAACAAGGATCTGACATCAGACAAATCAGTCTGCAGCTACAGACTTAGTACATAAAAATACTAATTGAGTATCACTCTAGTGGTATTCAAATATAAAAAACAGAATTGCAGAATAACCTGCTATCTGATTGCCAGAAGAATTAACAGATATACCTCTGGTAAAAATTGCATCTCTACTAGTTATTAAAATTTTCACCAGCTCAAGATGTAACTTCGATACATTCGCACTTGCTCTACTTTAGCTGATTTAACTTTTAGTAGAGAAGATGAGTAATAAGGATTTAAACTATATGGTTTTCAAACTGGAAAAATAATTGACTTAGTTATCTGACAAGTTTTCACTTTGAACTATGTAACAGTATTGCAATATTTAATTTATCATTATAGTAATCAGTACTTTCTCCTGCAATTAAGTATGGACAACCAATTTAAATTTCTCCATATTTTCTTTTCATTCTTTCAGTAGATTAACAGAAACCATATAATTGATAAGACTTCATACCTCTTTGATCTTTAAGATTGGGGGAAGGGAGGTGCCTATTTATAATGTAAAATGTGGGGGAAAAAAATAGCTTTCAGAAATGAGGATCTCTTCATAGATCCTGACCTAACTTGTACAGTTGCTGAAATCAGGCCTTTATAGACTATGAATACTGTGATCCTAAGATGAACTTTTCAGAAGATATCAAAATTCAAGTATGTGTATCAAAAACAATGGATCACAGATTTCTTTCAGAAGGAAAATCATTGGCCTGCTGTATTAAAACGCAATCTGGTAATATACATATGGGACAGGGAGATAATGGATGACACCTACAGTAATCACTGAAAAACCTCACTGAAATAGCAATAGTTTAATATTGGAGCAGCACGTCTAATTTAATATTACTTTCTTAATATCCTTGACTAAATATTACAGACTGTAATTTAGATATCCTCAAATATTTGCTTGTAATATGAACAACAGACTATATACATTGGAGAAATGCTGCTCCTGAACCAGGTCACCACGCCTCACGAAGGCAACAAGTGGTGCCGAAACCCGGGAACTCGCCTGGAATCGGGTGAACAGCGGCTGGAACGGCAGGACCAGCCCGGCGGGGAGGACACTCCCGGACCAACAAGGAGAATGGAAGCCCTTGTGAAGGTCATATCACAATTATATAAGCAGTGGGGTATTGATTGTAAACCCAAAGATTTTACCCTCGCAGTTGCGAGGCTTTTACAGACTGGGGTCATTGACCAGCCGGTGGACATTCTCCACCCAGAAATGTGGGACAAATGCACTAAAGTGTTAGCCAAGGAGACAATGTCCTCAGGTTGTAGGAAAAATCTTAAGTCGTGGGGGAAAGTCTTACAGGCTTTGCAAAAGGCCATACAAGAGCAGGAGACCTGGAGGGC
>VXBL01003304.1:0-11014 GCA_013400195.1 Aramus guarauna
AACAGGATGCTGGGTTGCATCAATGAGGTCATCACCAGCAGGGATAAAGAAGTCATCGTCCTGCTCTACTCAGTGCTTGTCAGGCCACACCTGGAATAGTGTGTTCAGTTTTGGTCCCCACTATACAAAAAAAGGTGTGGACAGGCTGGAGAGGGTCCAAAGAAGGGCCACCAGGATGCTCAAAGGCCTGGGANCCAGGAAGATCAAAGGACTGGGAGGCCTGCCATATGAGGGAGGGCTGAGAGGATTGGGTTTGCTCAGCCTTGAGAAAAGAAGGCTTAGGGGTGATCTCATCACCAGGTTCCTGTACTTAAAGGATGGGTGCAAAGATGATGGAGACTCCCTTTTTGAAGGAGTCACATGGTAAAGATGAGGGGTAACAAGTGCAAGTTATTCCAGGGGAGATTTTGATTAGACTTTAGCAGAAAAAAATTCACAATTAGAACAATTGGCCATTGGGATAATCTCCCCAGGGAAGTGGTGGATTCCCCAACATTGGACACTGTTAAGATTTGGCTGGATGGGGTGCTGGGTCATCTTGTCTAGATAGTACTTTGGTCTGGATGGAGCTTTTGCCAAGACAGGTTGGACCACATGATCCTTGAGGTCCCTTCCAACCTGGTATTCTATGATTCTGTGTTACTGTTTGAAGAAGGTAATTGTGAATCAAGGTAAAATCAAAGTGATTAGTATAGGAATCAGATCTTAATGATCTTAATTCAAGAATTATCAGGAATTTAATATAAAAGAAATTTCATGACAAGCAGTTATTTGTATTTTGATACTTTCCAAAGGTCAAAAAAAGAAATTTTCCTCTAAACTGCAATACCTGATAATATTTTACTTACTGATTTAATATAATAAATTATGCTTAATTTATTATGTATTAAAACTGAAATGCATTCTGTATATGTAGAAGTTTAAAAATATTTACATACTTTAAGACTGTTATAAGCCTTTTATTTTAGATTTTGCTACTGCAAATATTTATATACTCTTTAACCAAAATAACAACATATGGACTGAAAAGTGCACATGTATATATTGGTCCCAAACCAACATACAGATGTGTTGGAAGGGGTGTGTTTAATCCTAATGGTAATGTTATTATTTTATACTTGCTTTTCTGAAAGAATGTCATAGGTACAACCATAACAGGCCTGATATGTATCCCTCTAACCTAGTATTGTCTGTGACATTGGTGAGCAGTAGTTGATTAGGGCAAGATGCATAAAAAGGATGAACATGTTGGTATACAGCCACAGAAAAAGCTTTCAGCTTTTGGTGATTTAGGGACTTCCGAAGCAAATGTGGCACCATGGCTTTATTTTTAGTAAATACAGATTATGTGGTCTTAAAACACACACACACAAAAAAACCCCAAACCCAACCCAAAAGACCCCCATATTCCTTCACCAGGCTTCTGGAAAGTGAGGGGAGGTTGGCTAGGTTGTCTATGCCTGGTCTTCCAACATGGCCAACTTCCTTGACACGGCAAGTTTTGGATGCTGAATCTAACAGGTTCAAAAAGCAGATCTGTGAACTCCTGACAGAAAAATCTATTGAGGGTTATTAAACGCAAAACCAGCACTCTTGCTCAGGAAGTTGCTGAGCCTATAATTCTTGAAAGCTGTAGTGGTACAAAATTTTACTACTACTTACCCTGTCCTTAAGCATTCACCTTAGAAATGGAGAGAGGAGACTGGACTAAGTGGATCATTGATTTGACCTGCTAAGCCTAGTCTTGTTATTTGTATCTTTGCCAAGCTCCATTTTGAATTTCCAGTTATGGCCACCTTGAATCGAATAGGACTGAGCCTGTTGCCTTTAACAGTAGTATATTGACCTGCTTTTCAGTTTTAAACTTAACACTTCCACACTCTAGCTCTTGGAAGCTTAGCTTTATGGAAAATAATGTTTTCAGTTAGATGTGTCATTATTATTGTCTTTAAACAAAATAATTAGGTCATACATTTGGCATACTGCACCTGTCTTGAACTTTTTTAAAACTAAACTGCTCTATTATATCAATTATAATGTTCATTTTAATTCTTCCCTAAAAATGTTATCTTTTATTCTGTGATCTTCTATTACACAACATTGATTAAGAACTTTAATCAAAGATTGTTGTGGGGATATAATGGAACTTTTTCCAACCTGTTGTCACTGCTCACGTGATTTGAGACAAACTGGGTTTATAACATAGTTACTGGATCTGCTGATGCTTGCTTTCTTAAAAGGCCAGCTAGAGTAGTGCAGTTTGTCCTGCAGAGCTTCGTATGCTTTATGTATATGTAAAGCTGAGAAACTTTCAGGGTTTGTATTGCTGTGAGTGAAGTAAGAGTCTTCAAGTCTGGGTAAAAAATTTAAGGTAATTTCAAATCAGGTTCTATTTTCAGCTGCATAGTTTTA
The DNA here is from genome assembly GCA_013400195.1 of Aramus guarauna. Classification (NCBI taxonomy): domain Eukaryota; kingdom Metazoa; phylum Chordata; class Aves; order Gruiformes; family Aramidae; genus Aramus; species Aramus guarauna. The sequence goes on from VXBL01003304.1 coordinate 2,413, forward strand.
AATTCATTGCAACCTTTTTAGATTCAATTTGATAGTGGAAACTTTTAAGTTTTCTTAGGCTTCTGAAGCACCACTTTGGATCTTAACTATGGGGGAAAAGAGTTGCAGTTTTCTTGAGGTTGTCTTCTGTGCGTGTAGAAATTGTTATTTCACTTTTGAGAGTTAGGAGATACATAATGATCAGTGTCCTAGCAGAGTGAATATTTTGTTATATTGACTTTTGGGGTGGTCTTGTTAGCTTGCTTCTGTGTTCAATTTTTGTTTTTTATAAATAACTGTTTGAGAAGCCTGGAGATTAATATAGATGCATGTCCATAAACCTCCAGAAATATATATTCAGTATGAATGTTTTATTAATATTGTAAAAATAGAAATTTTTATGTGATATTTTTCTAAAGCACTCCCAACTGTGCCCAAATTGTTTCACTGTGATCTTTGTGTGTTTTCTACAGATGACCTGGATGATGAGGTCACTGTTCCGGTCTCTCCAAAGCCAGTGAAACTTAATTAGAATTTAAGGCTCCTGAATCTGTTTTCCAAAGATATAATTAATTTCAGTCATGTGCATATAAGCAAATTTCTACGGTTCATAGCAAAATTTAAATATTAAAAGCAAGGCGCAAGAAAGATTTGGCTTGTATATTACAACATATGCTTGTTGTAAATCCCTTCTCAAGTTTACAGTGAGCATGGTCTTCAGTCTTCCAGCAAAGACAAAATATAGTCTCAAAAATAAACAGAAATATAAGCAAATTATTACTTTTTTGTTGCCAGGAAGACAGGAAGATGCATAATATGTAATTAAGCTAGCTCAGCTAAGTACAAAAGGAGATGTGTTGCTGAACAACATATGGAAAGGAGAAGTATATGTGACAAGAACCCCATGCAAAGCTCAAGTTAAAGTTGTAGTGCAATTCTGGTGTCATGTACGGGTGGTATATGTGATACATCTGTATCAGTTGACAAATTAGTCCTCCAAATTAACACAGTTATTTCATAAGTATGCTTGTGTGTTTATTTTTATATATAAATGTATGTATTAAAACTTGATTGAAGTGCCAAGTCCTCCAGTTTATTTGGATCAAGGCTATGGACTGACTTTTTTTCTTTTTTTAAAGAAAATAAAAAGATTGTGCAATTGCATATGGCTGAATATGGTGCAGAATCATGTTATGGTTTGAGGTAGGATCTTACCTATTTTACTAAAGCCTGTAGACTTTATGATTTGGCATATCATTTTGAGTATGTTAAAAGATCTTTAACAATATTAAAAGTATGCTTAGCTTGAAGGAACAAAGTAGCTCAGCAGTGATTCTTCTTACAAATGCTTCATCGTATGCCATCTCTAATGGGACTAATGAAGAAATTGTTTTGATAGCTAGGTTAATTAAAATCATATTTTAGTGTTAAATTATATCCTCTGGATAAAAGAACTAATTTGTTTTGCCATCTCTGTGTTATTTTAACATTCTCTAAATACAGTAGTATTGTAAGTTTAAGCATCCAAAATAAAGCCTCAAATTAGGCATACCTTTGCAGTGTTACGTATACATATGATCAGCAGCTGCTTTAGTGCCCCCCCCCGCCCTGTTTTTTTGGTGGGATTTGTTTCTCAAAGTTTCTTGCACGTTCAGAGTGGAATTGATCCTACATTAACTAGGTCTACAAGCTGGGTGTTGAGTCTAGGCTGATTATTCAAACTCCCTCTACAGTCAGTGGATAGAGCAACACAAACTGTAATCAATCGTGTCTGAGGGCAGGTATCTGTCTGAGGGCAGGTATCTGTCTGAGGGCAGGTATCTGTCTGAGGGCAGGTATCTGTCTGAAGGCGAATTGTCTTCTGAAGAATCTGATCCCTTTTCATTGATGGCACAAAGAATGTATAGAAGCTAGTTCAGGATAATCACAAGCACCTGTCTCTTTCGTCAAAGAATGCAATCCCTAGGTGCATCTATGTCTTTGTAGCAGCAGTTTGTGTCTCCTTTTTTATGTTATTATAGTGGTGATATCAGAGGGAATTTCATTTGGGCTTTAGAGGGGGAAGGGTTGAATCACTTCATGCTTCTGTGTGTCATTTTGGTCATCTATAACAGGACTGTAAGGATTCCTTCTAGGTACCTATGGAGGATTTGTGATTTTAAATAGTAATAGAATCAAGCCAAGCTTGGATCAGTAGTAAAATTCTATAATCTGCATAATAAATTCTGTAATCTGCATAATATTGTTTCATCGGATGCAGTTTGGTTGTTAAAGTATGGAGAGGGAGGAAGGAGAGTATAAAAGGCAGCTAACAGGAAGATTTGAAATAATGCTGTATTTCTTGATTTAACTTGTGCATTTCCTATTTTTTATCTCACCAGCACTTTACTTTTTGAAGTTGCTCAAATGTTGTACGTGTCTTATGTAGGAAAGCAGTAAAAGCTATACCAGCTTATATACTATCTAGTGGAGCTTAGCAGTGTTGCTGTCTCCAACTCCAATTAACATTAGCAATTACTGTATTTTTTTATTGTGGGGAGGGTTTGTATTTTCCTTCATGCTTTGTTTCACAGGTACTTATTTTAAAATGTCTTTTCTTAGCTAACTGTGCACCACCATGCCAAAATGGAGGGATGTGCCTGCGACCTCAGCTTTGTGTGTGTAAACCAGGAACAAAAGGTAATGCCTGTGAGGATACAGTCATGCAAGACACATCTTCCACTGGAGGCCGGAGCCCTGCCGTTCCTCCATGGCCCATACCCCAGCAGGCTGCTCAGCAGACCTTCTCTCAGAAGGTGCAGATTCCACCGAAGGTTGGCCCTATGACTCAGATGGCATTCACCATCAAGCAGAAGCCTCCTGTTGGGTTACCTCAGCAAATGCAACCACAGTAAGTGTTTTCTTTGCTTTCAAAGAGGTCCAGTATGTTAGATTTATAAAACATTGTCCCTTGCAGGTGTTTTCAATAATCATACTTGGAAACTTAGAGATTTTTTTTTTTTAAAGAGCTTTTTATTTTAATTGTCAGACTTCAGTGTTTTTTAATCTTCTATTAGTTACATGCCAGATCTTCTTACCTGGACGGAATATCCCTTAATATCAGTTAACTTTATTTTCCTTAGAATGGTAATGCTGTACTAATTTCAGAGGAGTTATTCTTAATTTACACTAGTGATTCTTTGCATTTAGCTTAGAACAGTGTCTGGCATAGAATTTCAACACCTCACATAACTGAGGAGAGTAAGATTTGGTGCTTGTGTTGCATTCTGGTTTCTTTCTTTTATTTGCATTATATTTTGACTTTTAAAATAAGTGTGTGTGGTTTTACTACAATGGATACTTCTGCTTGCTTGTGTTTGGGGTTCAGGATTGTATGTGGCTGTCATAACCAGCAAGGAAACACCTCTCTTATTGGAGAATTTTTTTCTCTGCCTCTTCAGTGCCTGGTAACTTAACCAGTCTTTATCACTTTCATTATTTAAATGCTTCAAGTGAATCTGAAATGTCTCTAATTATAATGTCATTTTTATTAATGTATCTGACCTTAACTTGTTTCAGGGCTGCATTTGATAGGGAGGGAGGTGCACAGGAGGGTGGCAATCGAGTTGAACGTGGACAGTTTTAAGTGTCTGGAGCAACTACTGTTTTTCCAGTTTCAGGTGGAGTCAGTGACAAAAACCGTTTCTGTCCTGTAACGTGTTGCTTTTGGTTAGCTGTAAGCAGGGTGCAGTCCGTCTTGCTTCTAGCCTCCAGAGGAAGGTAATCAGGCCTGGGAAATAAACTGTGTTTTCCCATGCCCAAAACTATAAAAATGAACCTGGAAGGGCAGTATGTGATTTATAGAAGTCTGCATGTGAGTAGTTATACGCTCCTGACAACAAAGTACATTCTGCCACCCCTCTCCAAAGCTGCATCTGAGAACAGAAATCACTGGGCACTGCCAATGATGTTTGGTGTTGTCTGGTAACCTCTTTATCACATTCTTTCCTCCTAAACCCTTCCAATTTCTTTTACTGTTGTCCTAGTTCATCTAACTGTGGAGCCACAAGCAAAACTAGGTTCGTAGATGTCTTGTGTAATAGGAAGAGGAATTTATGAGTTCTCTTGGAGTTCTAAATCCTAAGTGAGTATGTTCTTTGAGAAAGGTAGAAGGTGGGGCAGAGTGGGCTTTAGGCACAAATCCATCCACAGTCTTAAAGGACAGAGAAATTGCTACCCAATTTTAGTATTTTAAAGTACTCTGAGCCCAGTTTTCTTCCTATCAGTGAAACAAGGGTTATTGAAGTGACTAATGTGAAGGGGAAATTACCAGTAAAATCAGCAGGCTTTTTTCTGCTCCCTCCCATCCAGACCAGCAGGACTACTTATCCTCAGCACCTGGCTTCTCTACTAAGCCCCACTAAAGTGCAGTATAGCAAATTAGTACAAAAAGGCCAGACAATTCTTGTCTCATCAGTACTGATTCCCGTAGAGAGTACTGTGTGTCTTCCTTCCTTCCTTCCTGGGTAGTAAAATATACTTCAAAAAAAGAAAAGGGGGGGGGGACGGGACGGGACAAATGAATGCAGTTTGTTCTTGCCTGAAAAAAATCTGTCATCTTCCAAGCACTCAAACTGTGCTTAGAAGGCTTATGGATGCCTCTAGAGAAGACTTATTTTCCATTATTCCTGGAAAAGCAGAGTCTAGGGATAAAAGTTTCCTCTTGAAAAGAAGATAAACTGGTATTCTTCTAGGCTACTATGAGAGTTGCCAGGCTATGATGCTCAAAGTCTTTCTGGAGGGTACCTGCAGCATGTCATGCTTCCCCAAAGTCTCTGTTCTTGCTTGCATGAGACAACATCCCATATGTAGATGAAGTAAGCTCAGACTAACAGAAATAGTCATCTGTTATCTGCTACGCAAGGTGCCTCTGCAGGCTTCCATAAGCAGTGTTAGACCAGGTGGGCTTTGTTGTATGTGTGACCCTTCTCAACCTAAAGACTTTCTCCTAGATGTAAAGAGACCTTTTCACATAGATAGAACTGTTAGTCTAACAGTAGTCACTGTTAGTGAGATCACATGAAGATAAATCTGTTTCAGCTAGCTTTAATAATAGAGGGAGAAAACAGAATACTGAGTCTTGAGTCATGAGAAAGCCAGCCCACAACCTTAGCATAGGAGTGGGAGATGGAGAGGAAACGGGCTGTTTAACAAACCAAAAGCAGTCGTGTAAAGTGTGTCAGAAGAAGAGGGATGTTTAGCTGTAACTGTTGAAATGAGTGCTAGTGGTAGTTCTCACGTAGACTATGAGGATAATTTATGGGGCCAAAAGATCCTTTGAGGTCAGGTCTCTCCCATTGGTGCAGAGCAAATGGGCTAGTTTCTGCCACAGTTCCTCTTTTAATATCTTGTGATCTTGTATGTAGTGTGAGGCTGCCCAGATATTTTTGGAATGTGGTTTTTTTTTTTTCCATTCCCACTCTTAGAAACATAGGAAAGGCAGAAGTGGAATCATCCATTGTCAGTGTGGTTGATATGCCAATCAAGACACTGCTGCTATGACAGCCAGGGCTGAACGCAACCTGGAACACCAAAATAAGCTCCCAGAGGAGGCTTGCCTCTACAGTGCTTCTGTTTTTGCCATCCTCTGTCAATTTTTTCTGTTTTGTATATGAATGCAACTTTTCTAACTTTGGTCATTGAGATGTGTTCTTACATGTTTTCTTAGGATCATACTGGCAATGATATTTATGGAAGCAAGGAATTAATTTATTTCTTCCTAGAGATATTTTTTTGAAGAATATGGTGCTAAACAGAAGGAAACCTGGAGAGAGATTAATTTCCTGGAATATTCTGGATTTAGAACACAGGCACTTAGCACTAGCAAAGTCTGTCATAGCCTTAGGCTGAAGATGGATATTATCAGGTACAAGGTCTCATCTCAGAAGAATGTTAACAGAAGATGTCGATGGCTGTAATTGAAAACAAGTGGTGTCTCAGAAACAAAAATCTGCTTCTTATTGTAACCTGTTGGGAATTCTGATCTCAATAACAGACATGCTTTGTGGTCCTGAATTCCTGTGATAGCTCTCCAGTAACTCCAGGTGTCCCTTTCGCATCGCCTTCTCTCACTTGTTGGCAACAGTATAGCTCCAACAGCTTCATTTTCTGCATTTACCAGCTGTGGGAGCACAAAACTTTCATTTTTCAAGGTCACCAGAAAGAGTGATCAACTAGCTGGAGCTCAATAATACACTGAGGTGTCACAGCATTTCTCCTTCTGCCTCTTTTGGAGGCAGTTGTTGAAGAAATTTGAGTTTGCTTTTGCGTTTGGCAAAGCAAAGCTCATCAAAGGAGAAGTAGATGCGCAGACTGTAGGTGGCAGATTTGGGCTTACTGGTGAGTTGTCTGCACCTAGAAATGTTTCCTAGGAGGTCCCCTCCAAACCTGTATTCCTGGATCACTGGGTCTAATCCCATGCTATTACAGGCAGACATATCACCTGCTAATTTTAGTGAATCTATCAAACTGTGTCCTAAGACTGTTATTTCCCTTTGTTCAAGGATGTAGTATTTTTTCCAATAGTTTCCCAATTTTTACTAATTGATGTGAGATTCGTGTGAATTTTGATTGAAAAAGAACTGAGAGAAGAATTGGGCATGCTTTTGGAACCCTACTGAAATCAGCAATGTAGGACAGTTGTAACTGAAAATGGAATATACTCTTTGTATAATCTATAATTGTAAGCTATAGATTTACATATATATGTAAAATAATCTGTAAAGATACTGACTTTGTGTTGTATAAAGTCTTGGTTGAGGTTTACTGCAAAAAAATAAGAGACTGCTCTTTTAGCTATTTCCTGTCCTGCGTACTGGTTCATTTTTGTATCTTTGTATGTAATTTTTTTTTAGAACATGTTCTAAGATGTGATGACTGACCAGGTAATGGTCTAAAAACAAAAAAAGACTAGAGAAATATTTTTTGAAGGTTAATGGCTAGTGTGAAAGCAAATATTTCTGGAGGGCATCCATTTTCATCACCATTATGATAGCTTGGTTTTGTGGTGTGGTTTGGTGGTTTTGTTGTTGTTTTGGGTTTTTTTTTTGTTTTTTTTTTTTTTACTAAAGATGTACAGAGTAAGTGAAACTTCACTACTTTTTAGCTCAAAGAGCCCTGCACTTGAACTGAAAAGTGCTGTCTGTTTATAAATACTTTATGGAAGTTCTTCTTGATGGAAGATGGGACTTCTGGTCAAAAAGACCTTGATGTGTTTGTGGTGTGGGTTTTGTGGTTTTTTTTGGGTTTGGTTTTGTTTTTTGTTCGCTTGTTTTAAATAGGAAACTTTGTTAAGGAAAGCAAGGACTTTGGGGTAGTGTTGGTGTTAGAAGCATAGAAAAATTTAGGTTGGAGGTAGAGACAATCTGGCCCAACCCTCTGCCTAAAGTGGGACCACCTGTAAGAGGTTGCTTGGCACTTGTGTGGTTGAGCTTTGAACATTTTCAAGACTGCAAGGTTGGAGATCTCACAAAACCCCTGGGCTCCTGTTGCAGTGTTTGACCACCCTCAGAAAAAACAGTCATCGAGTTGAAACTTCCACTGTTGCACATTGATTGTTACCCTTTTTTTTTTTTCTTTTTCCTGTATGTCTCTAAGAAATCTGGTTCAGGTGTCTGGCTCAATCTTCTCTATATATACTCAAGAGGTAGTTGTAGACTGCAATATCATCCCTTTGAGCTGCCCTTGAGCTGAACAAACTCACCTCCCTCAGTCTGTCCTCATATGCTATGTGCTCCAGCCCTTGACAGTCTTGGTGGCCTTCTGCTGGACTTGCTCCACTGTGTCAGTATCTTTCCTGATTTGGGGAGACCATAAGTGGACACAGTGCTCAAGATGCAGTCTTGATGAAGGGTATAATCATTCCCTTGACTGGCTTGGCTGTATTGGTGTTAATGCAGCCCAATGTATGATTGACATTCTTCGTGTGGAGGAATGCTGCTGATTCACGTTCATCTTGTCTGCCAGGACCCCCAGATCACTTTTTGCAGGGCTGCTTTTCAGCTATTTTAGCACCAAACCTGTACTGTTGCACAGAATCGCAGATACAGGACTTTGTGTTTGCCTTTGAACTTTGTAAGCCCACTTCTCCAGCCTGTCAAAATCCCTCAGCCCTCCAGATTGGAATTGTATCATTGCTGAGACTGTATTTTTCCCCTTCTCTAAGTCATTAATAAAGTTGTTGAACAATACTGGTCCCAGTATCAATCTATAAGGAAAACAGTCACCCACTTAACCTCCTGTGAGTTGGATTTTTGTATCACCGAATACCACCTATTCAGCTGGGCAGTTTTTGCACCCACTTTATAATCAATTTATCTATATTTCACCAATTTTTACATAAGAAGACAACTGTGTCAAATGCCTTGCTAAAGTTCAGGTTAGAAAGATTCATCACACTCCTTTCATCCACTGAGCTAGTCATCTCATCACAGAAGTCAAACAAAACCCAAGCACACAAAACAAAACAAAAAAACTTTAATCCAAGCTAAAACTAGAAAGTCTGTGATGACTGCTTAACTTCTGAAAGTTGTAGTTCAGTGTGGGGTTTTTTTGGTGTTTTTTTTTTTTTTTGTTTGTTTTTTTT
>VXBL01003304.1:11055-34404 GCA_013400195.1 Aramus guarauna
TTTTTTTTTTTTGTTCTCTGTTAGTGATACTCTTTCCCTTCAAAGCCAGGAACTTGTAGGGTATACTGCCTTCTTTCTTCACGAGGAGACACCATCTCTTCTCTTGGGCTACACAGGGGAGCAGGAAGCAACTGAACTATAATTCCAGTGATGATCATTTGGAAAATGAATATTTTTTTATTCTAGGCAAAATATTCCATATAATTATTCTGAAATCTGATTTTTCCTGTTCTTGGTGCAACTTGGGGTTTAACTTGTGTTCTTAGGCATGTGCATGTAGGTGTGCTGAGGGCTGATACACCTAAGTGTGTACTTGAGGATAATGAGTGTGTAAAGGGGTATGAATAAATCCTTGTTTGACTGAGCCATGACTACACTGTTAAGACACAACCATAGACCATTACCTTGGGCTTCAGAGCTTTTGTCTGTAAGTCATGGGCTATTAGGTTCTGTCCTACAAGAGCCCATTGTCATGGTGGTTAGATGTTCTTTTCTTAGAATAAATGAAAATCTTGTGAGCTTGTATCAGTATGGTCTGCTTTGCAACATTGGGGTGTTACTGCTTTTCAGGCTTCAAAATGTTAACTCCAGTGGTCAGAGGTGAGGTTTTTCTAGCAGTTCTGGAGCCCACTGGTTTGTGTCAGAGAGGTGGAAAACTGACTATCTGCAGTGTTAAGCTGATGACTGTATCCCTTCAGTATAGGTTTCTAACATGTAATGAGCTCATGGTGTACTTGTTACGGGTTCACTAATGTAAGGTGGCTCCAGGGAGAATCAGGGAAGTTAATTTTCTAATGTGAGCTATTTGCAGTGGATTCAGAGATGCCTTTGCACAATGCTTTTATCAAGAAACTTGCTGCAAGGAAACATAGTGTACCCTATTATCCCTCAGGTTATTGATTTCTTCCTAATCAACTTGAAAAGCGTTTACGCAGGTCCGTTATCCATATTGGCATATGAGGCACGCTGCTTTTGAGAATGCCAGTGTAGCCTTCCCTCCTCCAATCCCAGCAAATTGAACACACTCCACAAGGTAAACTCAACTTTTTAATTAACTTGTCATCAAGTTATTTTCTTTGAGTGGTACTGGAATATGTTCATGTTAATGTACGTTAATAACAGCAAAATAGAGGCATAACGATTTAGGCATGTTCCATGTGTGTAGAAATCATTGCCTCTGCCTTTGAGGCACTGCTTTTCAGGAAAGTAAATTACTTTGAAAACTGTACTGATGCTTTCAGATTAGTTGAAAAGAGGACTCTAAGCCACTATTCCAAACTATAGTGGGTTTAATTTTTTTTTTTCCCTAGCTTAAACCTGTGTCTGGCCATCCAGTGTTTGCATGGGGATGTGCTGTGATGGTTTTAATGGGTTTTCAGTGTTATTTGTTACTGTGTTGCGAACTGGTGCATTCTCTTCCAATGTGGCTTTTCCAGTTTTTATTTTTTTAAATTGTACTACTATTGAAACTTTTACCATTTGTCATCAAGGAATTATTTAAGGAGATGCTGGGAAACTAAAGAACTTCTTTCGAGTGGCTTGCTGGTGGGGACTGAAGGAACATAGCTTCTCATGGATAGCATGACTGTTGTTTTCCATTTTTAGGAAGGACCATTTGTATTATTAAAATTTGGTTTGACATAATGCTATTGTCACGTGGCAGAAAGTCTGTCTAGGCATTCAGAACATTTAATTTTAAAAAGGTTGCTCTATTAGCAAATGTTTGTGATATCAAAACAACTATGCAACAATTTTATACTTGACTGAGACTTTTTACCCAGAGAGGTAAAAGTAACTCACTCAAGTTAAAGTTTGTTCCTCTGAGCAAACCAGTGTGCAACAGTAGTGATTATAGGAAGTGGCTGAAATAAGAATGACATTGCAAGGAGCCATTTCCCTTTGAACGTGTATGATCAATGAGCTAATGGCAATAATTTTCATGTCATTTTCATTCCTTCCTCTTTAGAGCTATGGGAATAGATCTAAGTAAGTTGATTTGGAAAACTAATATCTATTGTCAAAATACATCTGTACCTTTAACTTCCAAAAGAAGAGAAACAAAGTAAGAATAGAGTTTATTACTGATTTCTGGTATAGAAATGATTTAACAGTATTCTGTCTTTAGAAAAATCTAGATGTTTTTGTTTAGTGTTGTGATGATCACTGAACCAGGGACGTTTTCCTCTGTTTTTAGGTACCTTGAACTTGGAGAAAAGGCTTACTATGTTTGTAGATGTATCTGCCTTTGATCTTTGTATTGGAAATATTGCCTAATATTTGATCTTCAGCTCTTTAAAAATAAAATTGACTGCAACTATTAGCTGATTTGTATGTCTTGGGTATTAGTAGAACTTTTGGTATTGTCTTAACACTCCCAGTCTGTATTGAGAATTCATTCTTTATAACCTTATTAAATAGATAACAAAGACACAAAGAACTTCTCTTCAGGGGATTTACTTAATCTTAGCATTTGGCTAGTGTAGCAGATAACTAGATGGTTCAACAGTCTTCATTCAGAGAATGATGTGGGCTGGCCTTAGACAAAGGCACATGTATTTTCAGGATTTGGCCTGTCTGATTAATTACAAATGCCTCATTGATTTCTCATCTATGAATAGCCTGTTTTGCTCTTGATTTAGGAACCCCAAGAGACACATACTTCACCTCTAGTAAAATTATTTTCTTCTTCAGTGCTGGAGTTTGAATATTTCACTGAGAAGCAGACTTTTTCCTACTAAGAAGTTTCCACTTTACCTAAGCTCCATAAAGGTTACATATGACATGTGTACTTGTACTTTGACAAATTCCTCCCAGAAATCCAAAGCTATTGTTTTACACAATGTGTAATCAGTTGCTAATCTAACTGCTACCAAGGAGGTTTATTATTCATATCATCTTATGTTGAAGTTTAGATGTTACTGTTCATCAGTATCTGGTGAGAGACAGATTTTTTTTTTTTTGTATGACTGGATTTAAGTCATGAGTGTAAATGGTGAAGAGCACTAGGCAGTTTGAGAAAGTGGGATCTTCTGATGTTATTTTTGAAATATTGATGGAGACTGTGCAACCAGCTAGTAGTCTATTGGAGGAACTCTGCAGTAAATCCTTATCAATTTCCCTCTTCAGCAATTTTTCCCTGAATTATTTCATAGGGTCTCAGAGAGAGGTGTTGGAGGACCAGAAGGTGGACTGTTGGCTAATTTGAAGTGTTTAGCATAGACAGCATTGTATGTGAAGATAAAAGTCTGCTACTGTACTCAGAAGTTATATAGGCAATTGAGCCATGATTACTCAACTTTGAGTTAAGCAACTTCCAGCAATAAGCAAAGGACCTACTGTTATTCAGAAAGGACTCTTTACATGTGGTATGTTAGAAAAATAAATACCTCCAGACTAATAGCTCACTGAAGCATTGTAATTATTTAAGAGAATTTCTCCATGATTAAAAAAAAAAAAAAAAAATCAGTTCTGCATTGAGATGGATCTTCCAGGCCAAAGGAAATATTTGCGCTAAAGCAGCCTTCGTTATAGCCCTGTTTTGTTACTAGTGCAATCTATAGCTTTAAAAATATCTCCTCCAGATGTGTGTACAGGAAAAAAATAATCTTCTTTGATAGACTTTATCTACTGTAATAATTTTTAAATGCTTTCTCTATACAGAAAACTTACGCAGCTGAGAACAGACTTTTAATAAAGCTGTAGCACCACTGGAGGATATGAAAAGGAATTCCTTGTCAGTTTGGGTGCTCTGACAAATGAAATTTCAGACCTGTCAGGGATTTTATAAGCAGTTTAAAACTGGTTTAAAGGAAAATACTTTGACTGGTTTTTAACTCTATCCCAGCCAAAACCAGCATAATACTGCTTTTGGATATTCTGCACATAGGCTTTGGTTTCTGTCTTATTAAAAAGACAACTGAAGATGCAGTTCTATATATATTCTGTGCCAGGGAAATGAGTTTCAAAGGCAAGATAGTCTGTAAAAGGAGATAGAGAGACAATAATGGTACATACTATTATGTCATTGGGCAAGATAGTCTGTAAAAGGAGATAGAGAGACAATACTAGTACATACTATTATGTCATTGGGCAGTAGGTGGCAAGCTTTGCTTTTCCTTCTGCTTAGGGTTTATTTTCATATTGCAGAATGCCAGAATTTTGAAAAGGGTAATTTGAATTCACTGGAATATGTCATTTATTGGCAGCACATTTTTTTTTTTTAACCATCTATTTTGTTCATTGTGTATAATTGTCTTTCTGTTGAATGCTGAAGTGAAGCTCCTCTTCTTCAAATTATTTAGGATCCTCCTGTTCAGCTTTTATTGTGGGACACAATACAGCTGGGCGTGAGGGGGCACAACACCCTCTTTTAACACAACATTTTCCCAAAATGAGACTTACATTTCTAGCTCTGTAACTAACACCTGAAAAGAAAAAATAACAGAATGTTTATTTTGCCTTTCTTCTGATGTGTTGTGTCCCGTCCTGGTCCATCTGTTCCTGCCCTCTCCCTCATTCCCACCACAGATTGCTAGTCTGATGTAGCTCTCCTCACAAAACCAACCTGCTCTGCTGATGTGTGGTCAGGCATGGGGATGGTAAAGCAGCAGTAAATTGCCTAGCTAAAACTAAGGATATGTAGAGAGGGCAATGCTTGAGTGCTCATCCTTAGGTAGTTTCTGTGTGGGTGATTGTTAATACCCCTTCTAGGCTCAGACTTCTTGCCTAGAGCCAGTCACCTGACATCCGATGAATCAGCAGCCAGCTGTATATCTGTACCAAGGATACAGGAGGCACAGCACCTCTCCTGTGCAGTTCCTCTCAGCTGTTGTCTGGCTTAGACATCCTCAGCTACTCTCCGGAACACACTTTTACCTGTTAGCCAAGTTAATTCTTTGTGAATTCCCTCACAATGAGTTAGTTCTTTCTTTGCTATTAAAGTTTGTTCTGGATTAAAAAAAAGTCACTCCTCTCATTCTATCTCAGTCTGTCCAGCATGCACTTTATAATAATTGTTCTGAAGAAGATCAGCTGTCTTGGATCTTCTTGATCCTGAACTTAAACATTTTAATATAGATAATTTAAATATGTCATCGTAGAAATGTTAAAATAGTAACTAACTTTTTTTTTTTTCTAACTATGGCAGGGAATTCTGCACAGGGGTCTCCTCATAGAATAGAGACTGCATATGAGTTTACATTTTCACTGCTGAAGGCTTTGCATCCTCATGCTGTTCTTAATGGTTTGAAGCATTTTGGGACTAGTAATGTGGTTCTGAGCTGTCAGTCGATGGCATGGTTAACTTAATTGCTGCAGCAGCGCTAGGCATACATAAAGGGTCTTTGGCATCAACTATTGGTAATTGAGACCAGTGTTTGGTGATGCTGATACTGCAGCTATTCTCACTTCTGTAGTCTTTGGCAGTGCTATTGATGTATGTGTGTTAGAACAAAAACTGGTTCAAAGGTAGTTACTCATCTCTGCGCTGCCAGGCACTGAGTCAGCCCTCAAGATCACCTCTATTCATCATTCTAGGAGAATGTAGTCATTGGGCTGCAGGAGCTGAAGTCACTGTTTAGTTGAAATGACTGGTCTCCCTTAGGACTGGGATCATTTGTGTTGGCAGAGAACATGGAGATGACTTTTTTTGATGACAGTGATATCAGTTTCAGTACTGGTGTCCTTTTTGAAACGTGCCAATGCATACTTCACTGCTAGTCCATAAGCTAACAGATAATTTGTAGTTACCTCTGTTGGACTGAGTATTCTTGCTGTTAATTGGGTTGTAACAGACCTGGGCCTAAAGACCATGGCCTTACTTAAGTGTGGTGCGAAACATAGGAAAACATGAATTTATTACAAAATAGGCTAGTTGTTTGACACCATTGTGAACTAACAGGATCTATGAGAAGTGGGCAGATTGTTATGACAAACTGCCTTGAAGGAAGCCTTTGGTGTTTTGGTGGACAAAGTCCAGTCTGTTGTTACAACTTGTTTGTAAGATCTTTTGGATGTGAATATTTGTGATTTTTACCACGCCTGTTTTGGTTGAAATCTCTGGGCCTGCAAGTATCCAATTTACTTGTGTTGAGTTCATCAGAGACTTCTGTTGATGCACTGGAGCTAGATAGCATCTGGCCATGTCAAATACTGTGCATGTGCAGTGAAGTCTCAGCGGTACATTGACGCCTATCCACCAGAAAAGCAGAGGTATCTTGGAAAGAATTTTGAAAATGTAAAGTATAGCTGTTGCACTGCCACACAAGAGGTTCAGCTGCAGTGTCCTACACTTTAGATTATTCACATTCCTGAGATGATGCAGCCTACCTTTGCACGACCATCTCATTTTATCCACACTTACCTAGTGAAGTGAAGGTCCCGCAAACAGATGTTAGAGGATGTTCAGTATTTTCATTAGTATCTTCGACAGGAAAAGGATTCTCAGAAATAGAATCTCTTTGATACAGAGAGTTAAATTATAGGGAGCCAACTGGGATCTCAAGCTAGCCAGAGCTTATTCCAGATAGGAGGAGGAAGCTAATCTGTGTGATGGCAACAGCCAGTTGGCTTATGGTTTTATGTGGCTATGTAACACCGCTTCCCTGAGTGCACCCCTTGGTGCAAGAAAAGGGTGGTAAATGTTCATAGAATCATAGAATGGTTTGGGTTTGAAAGGACCTCAAAGATCATCTAGTTCCAACTCCCCTGCCATGGGCAGGGACTCCCTCCACTAGACCAGGTTGCCCAAAGCCCCATCCAACCTGGTCTTAAACACTTCCAGGGATAGGGCATCCACAGCTTCTCTGGGCAACCTGTTCCAGTGCCTCACCACCCTCACAGTGAAGAATTTCTTTCTAATATCTAATCTAAATCTACCCTCTTTCAGTTTAAACCCATTACCCATTGTCCTATCAATGTTGGAGTAATATCAGGGAAATTGTTGCCTGGCTCTACTATTGCACAATTTCCTCTACTAATCCCATCATTAGTGTGATGGAAGGATCAACCAAATGTGCGTAGGACAGTCCTCCACTCCCTCTCCTATCATTCAGCCATGACTCAGCTCTCTTCAGGAGCTGACATTGACAACCAGATAAAACAGCTCAATCAAGATTCCAGTCAGTCTCCAAGAGTTCGCTGTGTTTGATTTGCCTTTCCAGGCACTGTGTAACAAACTGTATCAAAAGCATGTTCCACATTAATGGCAAGGCAAGTAAAACCTCTTTTTTTTTTTTTTTTTTTTAAATGAAAGTTGCTATATTCTTGTCTATTGGGTTCTGTTGTGCCCAGAGTACTACATAGTAGACAGGTAGAATCTTGCTTAGAAGAGAGAACTTTTAGAAGTTTTCAGTGAGAATTATCTGTTCTAATGACCTTTTGGTGCTGACGGACTGTCTGTTCTGTCACCTTCTCTGTCCTTCAATTTGAAACATATCCTGAGGATCCCTCATAGGCAAAGTTATAGGAATCTTTCTAAGTTCCTTCATGATGAACACAGATGGTAAGAATTAATTGAGACTTTCTTCTTTTGGCCTTTTCTTCTGTGTGTATTCCTTTAATACATTGCTTAATTGAAATTTCATATTACTATTGTTTCCTGTCTTTGTAGCTTCAGTGATATGGGAGCTGTCACCGTTTTAGGCGGCTAGTAATGTATTCCTAATGCTGTGTTTCCTCTGTTTTGCATGGAAATTACAGTTCAAAGAGATGATCTGTTAGTGATTGATATGGCTAATTTGCTGATCTAATTTGAGAGGCTCCTCTTTGAGAAGTACCATCACTCCTCTACCAGCTGTTCTGTTTAATCTCTTGGATATTCCATGGATTTTTCCCAATCCTCCCATTAGTTTTTCTTTCCCAAGGTGGGCATAATTCCTTCCTAATAAGTCTGTATAAAGCTAGTTATTCTTTCTCCATTGTATTTCTTGAAGCACAGGTACTTCTGGTTTGGTTGCCTGTTCTGTTAAAAAGCATACAGATTGCTCCATTTCTCACTGTTACCTGTTTAAATGTTACCAACTTTTCCTTTGTTCTTTGCTTGAGTGTATTGATTTCATTAGAAGTGTGACTGCATTGTTTAGAGCTGTATACTTTCTTTTCCACTCTCCAATTTAAAAAGTCTCCTATGATATTTGTAAGTGCCATCAACCTAGTTCCAGTAAGCTTTAAATGGAGTTGTGTCTTCCATAGAGCTTTCTCTCTTTCAGTTTCTGACAGCTCTGAAGCCCCCTATGTTTATATCATTTTCTAAGCCATGCACTGAAACCATCAACCTCTCTGGCACCTTGTTTGTGCAAACTGTTAGCAAAAAGTGTCAAGCTTTAGAGCATGAGACAAATGTGCTATCACTTGCCACTTTGGTCATCATCTTCAGTGATCCCTTCTGGACAGCAATATCTGAGTCTAGAATCCATTTAGCTTTAAGTATTTTTCGAATGTGACAATTTTTGGGATCATAAAGTTGTACTTACCTTTGTATGGGTTTTACACTGGGAGAGCTCTTTCCTTAAACCATCTTACATTTTATAGCCTGTATATACTTCTGGATATGCTCCTGATAGCAATCAGATGTACATCCTGTAAAATTAATGAATACTCTGATCTTTAGTACTACTTTGATATGAATTCTCTTCTGTTTTCTGCATGGTGGACAAGGATGGTTGTAAAATTGATGCCACTGTCAAATTAATGATTATGGTGAAGCAGAAATATATTTATATATTCATTTACTGGAGCAAAAGCTCTGGTGTCTCTCTTGCTTCCTGCACTAGAACCTTGAAGCTCTAAAGTGGAGGACAACTGCTGGTCACCTCAGTCCCAGCTGTGCTTCCTTACTGCTTTGAACAGCTTCTGTTGTTGTTATATAATGCCTGTTTGGGAATTCCAGCTGTTGCACACATGCAGATCCTTAACAAGAGCCAACTCCCCCTCCTCTCCCCTTTCACTATTCCAGAGGCTTTTAACTGCAGGGTATGTTTTGCATCCTGAAGTATTTTCCTTCTGTTGCACCCTGGACAGCTGTATCAATAATTTTTTTTTTAATGAACTACTTATAAATCAGTGAATTCCTAAATTGGATTGTCTTTTGATGTGCTTCTGGAAGTCAGATTAGGAAGAGATGTAACCCACAGCTGTACACTCGGAACATTTCTAATGGGAATTTGTGTGTTGAAGACTGAAGAGAATGAGGTTGTAAAAAGAGGTGTATAAATTCAGTGATTTCCCCCCCCCCGCCCTTCTTTCCCCCTATTCAGTGTCAAATTCTGCTATTATTTAAAGAGTAGAGGGGAAACTGCTAATTCTGTGTGTAGTGCTCCTGGCAGTAGATCATTCGGGGTGACTCCAGAGTAGTCAGTTTGTGAGGCCTTTCTGTAATAGCTAGTCTGTTTGGAGAGATGGTGTTTCACCCCATTTTCAGGTTCCCATTGGAGAAGGGAGACACACACTCTTCATAGCTTCCTGTTTCTATAAATGGGGAGCTCTTTTTTGGCAGAGAAAAGGTTTTACTTCTGGCTTCTTTGGCTGGTCAAGGTCTTGAAGGAAGAGGACATAGGCATATTTTTCATAGTTGTCTTGCTATTTTGCCTTCAGGCACTTAACGCATCTTTTGAGTACTGTTTCGGGTGGATGCTGCCATTTCCTCTTGAGTGCTATGCTATTAGTGTGCTTAACTCCACCTGCATGTGGAGTCCTTCAACCAAGTGTGAGGAAGGTACTGGGCTCACTTTACGAATGCAGTTTTTCCTGAAGTGTTTGCATGTTTTACGGAAAATCTCCTTTTGGAGATGTTATAAGGGTTAATCTTCAACCTGAATTCTCTGGTGGAATATGAAGTAAAACAGTGTAACTGTGTAAACACTATATTGCTTCTATACTGAGTGCTTGAACATTATCAAAGAGTAAAATGTAGCAAGGCCTGGTAAGTACGAATGGCTTTACCTTACACACCAGCTAAGTTGCTCTGAACAGGGTAGCAGGATGTTGTCATGTTACCGTGTGTTGTCATGTAACATGAACTGCAGCTTCTTTTTCTACATGTTGCATAGTTTATTCATAGTAGGATGAGATGTTATAGCTGTTATCTGCTTAATTGATATTTATTTGTATTGTGTTGTCATTGTTGAAAATGAAACAAATTGTTTATACAAATGACCTGGGGGAGGTCTGGTAACTGATTTTTGCTCATCTTTCACTTTGGGAAGTCTGTTACTCTCTCTTCGAGCCCTCTTCTTTCATTTCTCCTTCTTGCGGTATTTGGCCTGTATGATCCTTGCACTGTAATTTCTGCCTTGCTGTGTATTTTTGAAGTGTTTCAGGGGGCAAGATTGGAATCTTGGTTGAGGTACCTAAGGCTTATACTGTATTACTAGTAATAATATTATGAAAAAGGTAAATGTATTATCTGCTGATTGTTTAAGTTTTAACATGACCTATTTGTCACTTTTAAAAAGTTTAAAACAGCAGCCACTGTTATTTATTATACTTTTTTGTAAATGCTTTCAAGTAGCTTTTTCTGAGAACAGCCATTTTAAAGTTATTCATAGTAAACAAGGTTGTTCTAAGAAACGATAGAGCTTGCAATTGTTTAAAAAGTAGCTATGGAAACTAGCAGATGATTCTCAATTTAAAATGAGCATACTTTGCTTTCATTGGCTGTGCTCCCTTCTTGAAAATGTCATGCTTTGTGGGCACTCTGCAACATTTTCAATTAATTTAGTTTTCTTTAAATGGGCAAAATATTCATCCTCATTAAGCTACGTTAGATTTAAAACATAAAGCTGCTGTTTGCTTGGGTTTCTGTGTTTGGTGGGGGTTTTTTTTGAAGTTATGTGATCAGAAATAGAATCTTTTTTTCTATTCCAAGTTGGAAATGGTAAAATCCACTCCCTTTCAAGTCTGGCAAATGAAGTTTCCTTCTTGAAACAGGACCAAGTATGCCAAGTTTCGGCTTTAGTCTTTTAAGCTGAAAGATTCTTAGTATATGTTACAAAACATGTCCTGGATGCTACAAGAGTAGTGGACCTGGGCTTAGAGGTGCAGAGTTTAGCAGGTATAACTTTCAGTTTGTTTGATTATGCTGTAGACAATGCATCTCTAACACAAAATGTTACACACTGCCATTTTACTTAGATCATGGCGTTTAAAAAAATACTTGCATAGTCCGTTATTTTCTCTTTAAAGAGAAAGGGGGAGGAGCAATTCCTCCAGCCTAAAAGAACGAAACCAAAGAGGCAATAAAAACTGGTGAGTGCCACACATTTCTTTCTATTCAGTCTGTGGTGGCTGTACTGTTGTAGATACAAAGTTATGTGGGAAAGCTTGTTAAATGTTTCTCTTCCCACAAGTACAGTTCAAAGTCAGAATTCCTTTTTGATGCTGAGAGGGATAGATTACAAGCTTTGTGCATAATAGTTGTCAAGTTGCTTGACATACTGAACTTGGTGCGGCTTTACTAAGTTTGTGTCTCTTGATAACATTCATGAAGTTCTAAAATACCAGTGGCTCGTATTGGAAGTAGTTGCTATTTTGATTCAGCATCCTCCTGGTACAGAGAGTATAATGCAGTTATAGTAATTGAAAATAGTTTGAAAACTTTCTTAACAGTATAGAAAACAGTATGCATGTGTTCTTAAAATCTTTAGCTTTTTAACATGATAATGCTTGCTAGAAAAGAGACTATTTTTAGAGTCTATTATTTTTAGAGACTTCAAGCATGCTTGACACAGTTTCAGAACTACTTAGTCAGCTGTACCCTTAAACTCATGCTATGAGGAGCCATAGTTGGTTTTGACTGTGGTTATGTAACTCTCAGGTAAATAATTAGTTTCAGATTCAGTTAAACTAGGGATTACAGTGATTGTCTTCTGAAGATATCTCATTTTAATTGTCAAACTTGTTACAGAGAATTGAAGAAGTAATGTGTAACCGCCTCTATTATGAAATTCAAGTCTCATCTCTTGGCTTTTCTGTTTCTCCCTACCACTTTTCCTCCCATTCCTCCTATGTTATTAGGAGGCAAAAACCAAACCAAACAAAAAAACCCCAACCCTATCCTGTGTAGCTTAAAGCCATTATAATTGCTGTGCACTGTTTTTATTGTAAATGTTTGCTAAATTAATTTAGAATTTAGTAAAATTAAATGATCACCATTTGATGCAGTTCTGTGTGCATTAGTTTCATGCAAAAAGTTTTGATGTTCATAGGAGCTGTAGTTAAGAACTCAAGTGATCAGTAAGCAGGAATAATAGTTATGGCTGGAAGTGCAGCCCAAACTTTACACTTTAGTATGTTGTTTTAAAATATTATTCTTTTTTATTGTTATGTGTTATTTCACAATTAATAATAGAGCACTTGGAACTGTGAAACTACAGAGCCTCATACAGTACAGAACAGTGCTAAGAACTGTGCTACAGAACAATGCAAAAAAAACCTTAATGGCACTTTTAAAGTCAAAATACTCTCAGCATTGAGCTGATTAAAATTAATCTTAGTAGGAAATTGCTGCATGCCATGTACTTCTAAAATTGGGTATTTTTTCAGGTGCTTGTGGGTTTTTGTCTTCAGTGCTATCAAGGAAGATACTTGGGATATTTCTTGGCTACGTGTTAAGTGCATTTGTTCTGCTTCAAGAGTTAAGATGAACTGGAAAACGGCTGCTCTTTAAGAACAAGTATGCACAGGAGATATTACTTTAGTGTGACTAGGTTGTTTTAATTGTGAAAACAAGCTTCTGTGCTGTAGCAGTTTCTATCTCTGTGTATGTAGAAGTCTTTTGATGAGAAAAAGCTCCTTATAAGCTAAGAAGTAGCAGGCTGTAAGGATTAGAAAAGGCCTACCAGTCAGTCGTACTTGTAACCATCCTAGGCCCAGTAACATAGGTCTACTGGCTCCTGGACGTGGGGGGGCCCTTTTTCTTTTATTTTTCTCCTAACCTTGTGTTTCATTTCTGCATGTCATGTGTCCTCATTCCCCCCTACCCCTCATTTGTTCAGCTGTGAAGTTAATATTGGCAGCAGAGGTTCATCATCTGCCTACTAATAGTACAGTCACCTATCATCCTCCTGAGCAGGGGTACTTGGGCAAACCATCTCTGTGAGTAGGATACACGTGGTATTTCCCCATTGCTGATTGTTACAGAAAGGAAGTGGAGTGTTATGCCAATCCAACTTTATGTATTTCCCCTGGAAGGGAGGCTGCAGATTTAGAAAACACTGATGGATGACTCAGCCATTTCCTGCAGAAGAGCAGGAACTGATCTCAAGATGGCAGGCTGCCTGGCTGGCAAGTACCAAGGAGCAATTGCAGGGCTTCTGTGTCCTCTAGTCAGCTGAAAGGGCAGAATCAGGGCCTTCATCACTCAAACATGTTGTTGGTGGGTGTGCCTAGTGCAACTTAACAATGTTTGCTCGTTGCTCACAGTGTATGTGATCAGGTGTACCTATAAACCTGGATCTGACGAGAGAGGTAGGAGGCATTTGAACAGACTAAGCCCAAAGTAGTGTTTAAAGAACTGGAGATGAGCAGTGACTGCTCCATCTTTCATTCTCTGTTCAAAAGTAGTGTTAAGCTCAGGGATTCCAAACAGCTATGCCTTGTCATCATTAAACAGTGTGTAATGGTAGGTACCTATGGTATTTGTTGCTGGAGTTTCTAAAAATAGCACTAAGCTGTGAGTCCTGCCAAAGGACTCAAAGTGTCAAGAAATTAGAGGAACGTTTAATTGCTGGAAACAGGAAGAATGTGTGTCAGCAGCATCATGATTCAAGGTAGTGAAGTGACCTGAAAATGTGTAATGTTGTCAGCTTCACAGTAGTATCACCAGCTTTATGAAATCCTTGTTGCTTTACTAAGGTGGAGGTAGATTTGTTCCATGTAGAACCAAGGGCTGCAGAGTTTCTACAGGCTGTTTGAATGTCAGGCTAAACACAAGCCTCAAAAAGGTCTGTTTGGCAGGAATGCCAGTTTCCAGAAGTTCAGTGGAACAAGTTCTGCCGGGCTGCTGAGGATGTGTAATTCACAAACCAGCTGGCACCACAGAACAGGATGTTCTCAAAATACAGGCTTTTATCAGTGGTCCTGAGATGGTACTGGGCTATTTTGCTTACATTTCTACCATGATAAATTATCGCAGTAGATTTTGTTTGCAAGGTGTATATGTTTTAGTATGTGCATAAGGTTGTTTATTTTGTTTCGTGATTCAACATGTATTAGCCTTGCAAATATTGTGAACAGTCAGTTTTGTGTTGGTTTTGGCAATAAGTTGCCACTGTCAATCATCTGATTTGAAAATACAAATTTTGATTTGGTTTATAATTAAGATACGTGGTTTAGTAACTGAATAAATTTGTCTTTTTTCTTTACAGCCCAAAATATAGATACATTGAGGATGTTTTTTCAGTTCTGTATATAATTTTAAAAAAAATCTTGTTTTAATTTTCAAAAATTCTATAATAGAACTCATCCCTTTAGAGGGAAATGATATATTTAGATTTTTGGTTTTCATTGAGTTAACAAACCTACATATATGAGATGCTAGTTAAAATAATACTGTAAACTGATGAGTTTGTTGATTTGAATTGCACATCTGAATTGTTTCATTGTGGAGGGTGCATAAATGTTTTTGGGTTTTTTATTTTTTCCCCCACGGAAATAAAGCGCCTAAATGGCATGCTATGAAAACCTTTTTAAAAATAATAATAATAAATTAGGTACTTTTAGGAGGTTTTTAATTTATTTTCATGTTTCCAGGTTACTGTGGTGCTTTAGAAACTTTTCAAACTCAAATTATATGTATATGTATTGATTGTATTCTTTAATTAGATGTGTTTATTTTTTAATTGATTGTGCAGGCAGTTGACTAACTAAACAGTATGCTATTTCTAGAAGCACAGTCTACTTCTGGTTTGCTGAGCAGTCACTAGGTGTTTTAAGATAATTTAAATTAGTTTAATATATTTAGGAATTCAAGCATGTATTTCTTTGAAGTCATTAATGAAGAAAAGACTCTAGCAGACATTTCAATAATGAAGCATGCAAATCAAAAGAATGTTAGGAGAAGCTTCTAAATTGAGCCCTAAGGATATAATTTCAAACACCTGATAACCTGTCCTTTTCATAGTTTAGAGTTGTTGGAATGATAGTATTCAGTTTACGTTTAAAATAAATCCTTTATGCAACAAGGGGGGTGGAATTTAGTACAGTGAAATGTGGCTTACTGTTATGCCTGTGTATCACACAAACCTGTAAGTCACAAACTTCAGTGACTTAGAATATATGTGTAATACATTGTACAAAAGTCTGTGAACCAAATGAAAGGACTGGGACAGTATCAAAAAGAAGAAATGTATAGCAACTGTATTTTCTCAAAATTCACTCTCAAACATATTTCTTATAACAAAGCAAAATTTTAAATGTAGAGAAAGAAGCAAAGTGAATTTTTGAGGAGAAATCGGAGACATCCTTAAAAACCAGAGGAATGCCTCACAGACTTCAAATTTACCTACTGCAAATAAGAAAACAAGCTATTCCTAGACCTCTGGAATGCAGTCTGGGCTTTTGGTCACAGTATTTTTATTTTTTTTTTTTTTAAAGTAGGCAAAGTGGTTTGGAATAAGAGATCCAAATTCTTCCAGACATTGTTGGTTCAGCCGTATGTCAGAAATTCTTCATAGCTGCTTTCTTGCAAGCTGAATTGAACTGTAGTTGGACTTGTTTTTATAATAAGGCATTAGATCGCTTTCACATACTCTATCCCTGTGTTGATCATGGGCTGAAGTCAGGGATACAGTGTTCTTTATGTTTTTTTTTTTTTGCATTTCACTGCCTGGGTGACAAATGTGGGGTTTGGGAACTAGAGTTAGGAACCAAGATGAATCTCTACTTTGGCGTTCAAAGGCAGAGTAAAGGCCACTGAGCGTAGTAGCATCTACAGGTTTTAAGTCCCAAGGTGCAAATCAGTGTTTGACAAGTAACAAAGGCCTGGGATGAAATCACAGTCAGCAATGAAATAAATGAGAGTTCTGCTGTTGACTTCAGTGGAATCAGGATTTTCTGCTAGTGTCTGAGTAAATAATACTAAAAACAGTTTACCTGTTTCAGTATTCTTTTGCATTTGTACCAAGCATGGTACAATCTTATTAGATTGTGATGCAGATCATGGTTTTACAGATACAGAAGTGGAGAGGAAAAAAATGTGTGCCTATTCTAACCTTTTTCAAATAACTTCTTTGTCTCTGGAGTAAACTATATTGCTCAGTATAGCAAGATCAGTAGTAAAGTTGAGATTTCAAACAGTTTAGCTTTCATAATTGACCTCAGTGCACCAGATAAGCTTATCTTCTACCTAATTATTTTAAAAACAACAACAGTGCTTCTTTATAATATTAATATTAATTATAGCATTCATTGGGCTTATTAGCAGTGGAATGGTGAGTTGAAATCTATGCTCCTCTTTAGCCCTGTAATTTTTGCTGGAAACCATGAACCTTTCTCAGACAAAAATATTACTGTCGTTATATTATCTGGGTTTGCTTTCTGAAAGATTATTTTAACTCAGTTTTCAAACAACCAATCTTTTTCTAGTAGGATTAAGTAAATGAGCCTATTTTTAAATCTAGGTTTGTTACATGCTGTTTTTAGATTTTCTTGATGTATGAAACATTGTCGTTATCTCTATATATATGCTAAGAGTTATTTTCTTCTTCCTTTTAATGTCTGAAGTTAAAACGTATGTATTGTACCTCTCCTGATTCTGGGATGCTAAGCCACCAATAGAGATACTCCTAAAACGCCTTTCCTGTTAAGCCTTAAAGCAAATAGTCTTGTAGGTAAAATTGGCTATATCTGGTCTCCATTATTAAGCAAGCTGATAAATAGTGTTTCGGTGGGGTTTAATTATTTTTTGTGGTATCTCTAATGGAAGTATAAACAAAGCATGTTGATTTTTGTTTATCTGTGGTCAGGGTTCTTTGTCAAGGTTCTTTCTGCAGAGGAATTTCTCAGGTCACGACAGTGAATAAATGCTTTATTAGTTCCGTTAGCTATAGTTGTTTCTTTAGCTCTGCTGAAGTGACTTTGTACATTGGGGATCTTGTACCAACACAAACAGGATTAGAGCTACCTTCTATTTATCTTTTTAAGACATTATACCATGTAGGCACAAACACAAGATTTCCCTGAATGTTACTTATCTGAAAATCTATGATGATGAAAACATAGTTATTCCACATCATACGCACACGGTTTTAATGAACAAAAAGTTCCATGGCTGAATTTCAAGAAACAATTAAAATTCAGTAATAACTTTTAGAAATTCCTATCCTCTGATCCTGCATGAATTTATTGCCTGAATTACTTAGACAATGTTTTTTGTGTGACATTATGTTCAAACTATTTGTAGATGTATGTCATGAGGCTTTGGAAGCTCCTGATCCTCAAAAGTTAGAATCCCAGTAATGGTGTCCATGCTGTTGTCCACCCTTTCCGTGGTTCTGCCTGCAAATGGAAACAGTCCATTTTTGTGATGACTTAAAACATAGGATAATCTTTATTACTCAATTTTGTGGCATGAAAAATAGATCACATGAGTTGTTTATCTAGTTCAGCTAAGACAGTAGTTGTACATTTG
This sequence comes from Aramus guarauna, assembly GCA_013400195.1. Classification (NCBI taxonomy): domain Eukaryota; kingdom Metazoa; phylum Chordata; class Aves; order Gruiformes; family Aramidae; genus Aramus; species Aramus guarauna. The sequence continues at coordinate 28,682 of VXBL01003304.1, forward strand.
AAAGTTCAGGTGTTAAAGCGTTCATGGCCTGATACAAATATTATTTCTACTGCCAAAACTTTTCACCGCTTATCTTTTCACCATCAGGGTATAGCACATGCACTTCTGCTTTTGTCTTGCATCACTTCCAGACCTCCCAGATCTGGCAGGGAGCATACTGTTGTTGCATCACTTGAATTTAGGTGACCACTGTGGAGGAGAACTTGGATAAACTTTTTTTGTTTGCTTTTTTTCCCTGACTCTCCATCTTTAGGATTGCTAAATTCTGTGGCATAATTTAGTAAGAGCAGTCTCTGGAGTGTTTTAGGGAGTGCATCCTCTAGCCAGTACAGTCTGTCAGAGCTGCTTGCTGCTGATTTAGTATACCAAAAAGAGCTTCTGCTGAGAAATAGATGTACTGAAGGTAGAATCTGGATTTAATCCTGAAATTTTCTAGGCCGGTCTGTCGTAAAGTACTGAGCATTTTATGCTTCTTGTCAAGTAAATTCAGAAAGCCTTCAGTAAATATGGTTAAGATGGTTATTGTGCAATAACTGTCTCCCCATTCAAACATAGGAAGACATAGTTTATTCTCATACAATGAGCACATGGCACTTTTTGCGTATAATATTTGGGTAAAGTCAGTATCATGCTATATGTGCTAGTAGTTGCTTACATATGAAATCAGTGTGTATTACAGAAGAGTAAAGTGCTCTGACTTGCACACTTGTTGGCACTTCCTTATGAGGAGAAAATTAAGGTGTGTTTCCGTTGTTTATTATGTAGAAAACTGATATCCTTAAGCAAAGGGATTTCTGAGGTTTTTTCTGTAATCTCAATTGAATTTGAGATGTGCTCATCATCCATTTACATTGGCATCCTTGGAAACAATTATGATCCATAATATCTTGCGATAGTTCTTTCCATAAACTGATTCCGCACTATGTGGGGAAAAAGTATTTCCTTTTTAGTCTAGAATTTATTGCATTTCATTTTGAATTAAGGGTTATTTTGTATCTTTCTGTCATATTCCCTGAAGAATTTTCTCTGGAACCAGAGTCTGGCTTGTCCCTGCCTGGGCACTTCGTGGATTCTCTTTTAGCTTTGTGGGTATCGGTGCCTTTAAAAGCCTTCCTTGTTATTTTCCCTCAGCTCTTTACACTCAGTAATGCTTTCAGTTTTATCTTTTAATCCAATTTTGTATGCTGGAAACTCAGCAGACTGATGCTAGACTCTCTGGTTGGCTGCAGTCAGCATAGACATCACTAATGTGTGTGAGTTCTGGTTGCTTCTAATGCACATTGTCATGTTCATCAGTGCTCGATGTCATCTACAGTCCAGGTACTCTTCAGTCATTTTCCTGTTTAGCTACTGTTAATTGTCTTGCCTTTTTTGTGCCTTTTCCTACTTGTACATAAGTTTAATTTATAAACAAATTATACACTCGTGATGTATTCCCTATTTCTGACCGCTTCTGAGAAGCTCTGCTTATACCAGCAAGATCATACTTTTAAAACACTTCCTAAACATAACAAGCTGTAGTGACAAAACATTTTTGCTAATCCATCTGCATCTACCCAAAAACTTGATGGTGTAGTTACTTGCTCATAGCATTATTTTCTCATAATCACGACTTAACGTGTCAGAATCTTAAGGCTAGACCAAGGTTTTGGGTTCTTTATGGCCATATTTACTTTTATTTAATTATTAGATTTCTAAATTAGACTTCTGCTTAATTAAGACAAGGCTGTAAGTGTATTCTCAGAATGAATTTATCTTGTGTAAATATATGCTTGCTAGTCTGGAAGACCAAATTAGATTTGAGGGTTTTCTGAATTACTCTAACAGAATTTCATACACTTCTAAGTTACTTATTTAACTGAAGTGAGGTATTACCAAACCATGTATGTTTGTACACTTCAAAAGGACATACTGTAATTAATGTATTGTCCAAGGAAAAAAAAAGTATCTGTTTTGTTCCATATCTTTACCCATTTTAAGGTTGCAGCACTGTTTTATATTTTAGGGTTTCTTACTACCCTCTTGTAAGATAAGTCTTCAAAGTCTTTCTTGAATTTCAAATAAATTACATCAACCAGCTGGGCTCTTTGTCTGCTGTTTTGTTTAACATGCTCAAGAATTTGAGTAGATTAGTGATGCATGGTTTTCCTTTTCAACAGCTGTGCTCATTTGCTTTTATCATATAACATCCATCGTGGGAGTTTGTTTCTATTTTTAATTGTTATTTCAGCATACTTTTCTAATACCAAAGTCTGTCTTATGGGTGGACAGATTAGAAATTATCACTAGTTAATGTGTCTTTATTAGAATATTTTTTCATTATGCAGTGTCAGTTTAATATTCAGTAACATGCCACTAGCCCTGTGAAAGCAAAGGTGATTTTTCTGTAGAAAATGTAATGTGAAACAAGGAAGAAATACCATACGTTAATTTTACTAATGATTATGTATTGAATTTGGTCGATGCTCTGGTTAAGTAAGTTTGCCAATAACTAGTGAATTTCATCTTGACTCACTGTTACAATATAGGGAATGCCTGAAGGTCAAATTTTAGTGCAAATATTTGTGACATTGGCAGCCATTCTTAAAAACTGAATTATTAATGAGTTTGATAATCTCCCTGATTTCCAAAAGACACTGATAAAGTATCTCAGGTGAATGTACTATTATCAAACATAGTGTCCTGGGGGGGGCGGCGGGGCGCGGAACCAAACAACAAAACAAAAGCAGGTCAACAAGGGTTTGGGTTGGTTTTTTTTTGCCTCCTTGAACTTTGCTGGTAAGAGGTGCCTGACAAGTTGAAGGTGTATGTATGTCTGAGAACTTGTATAAAATATCTGGATATCAAATTAATTCATCTGGATTTGTGGTATGCATAAGATAACGAATCATTTGTAGCTTCTAGTTGTTCATTTGGTGCATGATGAGAAGGAAAGCTTCGAAGTTGCTGTTACTGTGAGACTACAGACTTGTGTCTGTTTCTTGTTCATCCTTGTCTCATGTCAGATTTTCCTGGCCTTCATGCATACTGTTTCCTTAAGTGTTGGTTTACTTTGAGGATAGTTAAAACTTAATACTCTAAGATTTTTTTAGATTTGCATCAGTTGTATCTTGATGGCACTTTGGGAGAGAGCTGGAACAAACTTTCTGTGCTTATTCTAATGAAAAGATCTAGTAGGCAAGCTTTCCTTTTTCTCACTGATAGATGTACCATTTATATAACTTAATTCCTTTCCAGAAGGAGTGTTCTTAAAACACTGTATTATATGAGAAATACTTGTCTGCTGTTGCATAACTTACAAGAACTGTAGCTTCCATTGGGTTGTGTGACTGAGCATCTGTATTTTTGTTCTGTATCTGAATATTCAACAAACAGATACATATCTTTCACCTTGAGACCTTTTTCTGCTTTTTGACATGTAGGAAATGAATCATTGCTTGTGATTCTGAAAAATTCAGTGTACCTCTTTAGAAACCTGGAAGAATACACATTTCAGTTTATTGCCTTGTATGCAGAAAATGGAATGAATCAATGGAGTCATAGTTGTGCTGGTTTGAAAACACCATTGTTTCACAGAGCTGTAGTTCAGCTATTACACCAGCTTATGCTAGCAAAAGGATTCTAACCAGTGAGCAATTCAGTTGAGCCTGCAAATACAGGGCTAGCTTTATTAGCAAATGCTTAAGAGTAGATAATCCCTGAAAGTGTCTTCAAATATAATTTCTGTGGTAAAATCCTTGTTAAATTGGGCAAAATTGGTAGTTGTGAATAAAAGTTAATGTTTTACACTTCTGTGGGAAACTTTATAAACAACTTTGATTCCCTGTTTACCTTTTTTTATCTTGGTGTAGATTAAATATCTTTTAAGATTTGTAGTATTACTTCCTTTAGAAATCAAATCAACTTGATTATGATCAAATAAGATCTTGTCTATGTTATAAATAACATCTTAACTTTTTAAAGGAGTAAAAAAAAAAAAGGTAAAAACTACTAACTTGAAGGTATTGTTTGAAAACAAATTAGTCCTATCTGAACCATGATCTTTGCAAATTTTTGCCTGGGGAAAAATGGATCACAAAGATACGAAGTCAAGCCAGATTTATAATGAAAATGCTGGTGCAACCCTATTCTAAGGCAGTGCTTGTTTTGCAGTATTTGCACTATATTTCAGGGACAGGAGTTTTAATTGAGCATTAAAAATACATTTTTGTATGTAAAATCAATTTTGTGCAGAATTTTTGCAGTGGTGAAAAGAAAGAAAAGCTTGAATGCTTCCTCTCTTTCATCTCTTGTGACTGGTAGGACATTGCAAAATCGGCCATGCTTGATTAATGTTGGGTATGATAATGTAAAGGGCTTTGAAGAAATCCCATCTGTTCATCATCAGCTGGAAAGTTAAATTTTTTTCATGTATCTTAAAAAAAAAATAAAATCAGAGGAGCAATGTAAGGAGAAAACAGCTGGCAAAGGTCAGGCTGAACTAGCAACTGAATTTTAATAATTTACAGGGTTGGGGGTAATTTAGTTCTATTTTCATGCCTTTTAAACTGTCCTGCATATTTTCTTTACTATGTCATAGTTTTAGAAAAAGTTGGGTTTTCTTCTCCTTTTGACTGTTAATTGTGACTTTGAGAGGAGGTAGTAAAGAAGGAATTAATTTGTGGGTTTGTATAAATTGATTGTGTTAGCAATTTAGATTTATTTATTTATTTTTTTAAGTATTGCTAGCTAGGAGCCAAGCATGGGAGCATCAGACTTACAGTAAATAAAATGAAGAAAGCAGCCTGAGTCAGGCTTGTCTTATTTAGTCTAGACAGTACTTTTCATGCCAAACGTTGCTGGTCTCATTTCTGCTTGCCAGAATTACTGTGATACATCACATTCCTGGGTTGCTTTTATCGAGCAAGAGAGCTTTCTTTTGCATGATAGCTGCAAATGTTTCTTCTCCCTCTGCAGTGCTTGTTGTAGCTTTACATGTATTTATCGTACTGTTTGTTTGTTGAAAATGCAATTAGACATTTGTTTCTCTGCCCAATGACACTTCAGCAATGGAAAATTTTTTGTCAAGTTTATTCAGTTCGTGCCAGTTTTGACCATCTAATTACAAACTACCAGATAAATTAGTGACATAAGCCTGTGTAATGGAAAAATCTTGTGTAGCCTTGGCTGTTCGATACAAAATTTAAAGACTGGAACTAACAATTGCAACTAGTGTTACAGGGAGCATCGTAGTACTTGAGTATTTTGTATTTCAACAAAGCCTGGTGGTTCTGCCGAGTTGTGTGCTGTAAGCAACATGCTACACTTGGAAAGTAATAAAATACCTTCAGTTCTGGTGATGGTTGTTACTAATAGTTAAGAACTATTTATCTCTTAATACTAAGTATAGTGGCCATGAGTTGATGAGTATGCCTTTCATTTCTTTGTTTTAAATTATATAAACCTGGTTTAGAGTGTTTGTGACCTACTTACTCTAAGTATCCTATTGTGGGCTGTGGTAGCAAGATAGCACCAGCTATTCCTAGTGACCTTGAATCTTGAGTAGTGTTGTGAAGAAATCTGTCTATCCTGCTGCTAATATTTTAATTTGGTTATTCCAACACCGGGAATAGATGAAAACACTCCGTTTGGTGCTTAACACTGCTACCCTACTGTATTCTTGTTGTGGTTTAACCCGGCAGGCAGCTAAAACAACCACACAGCCTTTCACTCACTTCCCCGCT
>VXBL01003304.1:34481-71516 GCA_013400195.1 Aramus guarauna
TGTGGTATGGGGGAGGGAATCAGGGGGAAGAAAAACCCCTCATGGGTTGAGATAAAAACAGTTTAATAGGACAGAAAAGGAAGAGAACAACAATAATGATGATGATAAAAGCATATACAAAACAAGCAATGCACAGCACAACTGCTTGCCACCCACTGACCAATGCCCAGTTAGTTCCTGCATCACAGCACTCCCTGGCCCACTCCCACCAGCTTATATACTGAGTGTGACATCATATGGTACAGAATATCCCTTTGGCCAGTTCGGGTCAGCTGTCCCAGCTGTGTCCCCTCCCAGCTGCTTGTGCACCTCCTGGGGAAGGCTCATGCCTCCTTGCTGGCAGGGTCTGGGGAGCTGAACAGTCCTTCACTTAATTGTAAACACTGCTTAGCAACAACTAAAACATCAGTATTTTATCAACGTTATTTTCCTACTATAGCACTATTCCAGCTATTAGGAAGAAAATTAAGTCTGTCCCAGCCAAAACTAGGTCAATTCTGAACAGAGATTAAACTACCTGAACCATTGCCTTGGGATAGCTAAATGAATCTGAGCATAGTAGTAGGCATAGCTTTTGCTTTTTGCCAGGGGCCTCTAGCCTAGGTGATGTGACTGTGGATACAGCACCTGGGTCCCCACACAAAGACAGGACCAGTTTGAAGGGCTCAGGCAGAGCTCCAGAATTTGGCAGAGGACAGCCTACAGGAGAGGGAAGAAGCAGTAGTACTCTTGGTCTGTTAGGAGGGTTGTTTGGCAAGCTGGCACCAACAGTCATAGCAACAACCACTGCTTTTTAGAGGATTCAGAATACATTGTAGTAGAGTTACTAAGATAATTTCCAAAGGTTCAACAGGGACTGGGGTGATGCTTGTTACCAAACTAGGGCTGAAATGTTTCCTTGTGACATCTTACATTCCTATTAATTGTTTTCAGTGCTGACATGTTACTTGTTTTCTCTCTGAGTCTCAGGTTCTCCTCTGTCTTCTGAGGTCAATTAGAGTGTTGTGGTTTAACCCTAGCTGGCAACTAAGCATCACACAGTTGCTCACTCTCACACTTGCCTACTCCCCCCCTGGTGGGATGGGGGAGAGAATCAGAAGAGTAAAAGAACTCGTGGGTTGAGTTAAAGACAGTTTAATAGGTAAAGCAAAAGTAGTGCACGCAAGCAAAGCAAAACAAGGAATTTATTTACCGCTTCCCACTGGCAGGCAGGTGTTCAGCCATCCCCAGAAAAGCAGGGCTCCATCGTGAGTAACAGTGACATGGGAAGACAGATTCCATTGCTCCTTCTTCCCCCAGCTTTATATGCCAAGCATGATGTTGTATGGTATGGAATATCCCTTTGGATTCTATGAATCCTGCAGCACTGCAGGAGCCTTTGTGCGCTGGTCTACGAAGAAAAAAATCCGAGTCCTTCATCAGTGTCTATACCTAAGCCGATGATATCAGAGCTATGCGAGTGGTCTCATATAGCTCCCATGATATAGTTACAGTGATATCCTTGATTCTGGTGGAACATGTAGCATCTCAGCTATGTAATATCCTTTTGATTATGAACTAACATCTTTAGGAACTAGGCCATGTTGAGAAGAATTTGAATATCAAAAGAACAGTCAGATCAGAGGGATCTCATAAATGCTTTGATATTTGACCATATCAGCTCCTACGGGAACTGCACATCTTGTGAGCAAGACCAGTTGAGCTGGTTGGATGGCTGGGAAAAACCTGCTGCCAGTTAGCTCACATCCACACTAGCAGTGGAGTCCAAATACAGGGCAACTTTTAAACATTTGGAGTATTTGTGCGTACCTATACTTAAGATCTTTTGTAGTGATACACCAAGATCATCAAAACTGAAGGTAAATGTGCAAGAGAAAGGATCTAGGCAGCCCTTAACTTTGTTTTCTTGCAACTATTGTAAGCATACACCTTGATACAAGAATAGGGGATTTACTCTGTGTTGAAACTAAGATGAACAACTCACATATCAGGTGAAGGTGTTTCCTTCTAAAGAACTGGAGTTTCTAGAGTAAAGATTACAGCTTTCCCTGTACTACTGAGTAAACCACTCTCTTGCAGAATAGACCTTACTTTTATACTGCATTAACAATAATTAATTAACATCACTACTTAATGCAAGCTAAATTAAGGAAGAAAATTACAATACCTGAGAAGGAAGAGGCAGCTTTTATAAATTCTGGTGGTAAAACTTTCAGTCTCCAATATATAGCATTCCTGTCTTCGGTGTGGTGTGGTGTTGGGGTTTTTTTAATGTTTGGTTGTTTGGGGGTTTTTTGTTTTGTTTTTCTTTCTTAATTTTAATTTCAAGGATTATGGACTCTATTATAGATTGGCAGGATTGGGCCACAATGTGGCTGGATATGGGGCGATATAAAAGATAATGCTTTACAACATGTTATAACCTTAACAGAAAAGAGACAGGCACTTAAATGGCAGCATCTGTCTGTGTCCAGTCAAAGAAGATAACACCATTAAACTTAAATATATTTAACTCCTAATAGCTTGCTGTAGTATCAACTTGTGCAGTATTTTGACCTCTGTCACGGCCTGCTTACACATCACAGGGGCAGAATTCGGTATAGACACTCTTATGTCCAGGTACAGAAGTGCATGTCCTTGTCCACAGGCATCAAATGAGATCTGGAGGAAAAAGGCTGTGGGAAGGATTTTTGTGACTCTTCAAAGAAATGAAATTAATATGTAAGCAGTACTGAAGGCAGTGACTTCACCTTTATCACAGGCTGAGGTCTTCCTGGTGATACTTCTTATCAGAACAAGGTGAATTCTGAGCCTGACCTCCAACGTCTCTGAAGCTGCTCTTTGATCTGCTAGTAGGAAACCTAAAGACAACACGGAAAGTACGGTCTTCTCTTTTAATTTGGGGAAGAGACTTTTACTGAGCATAGTGAGACTATGTAAGCGCTGTATTAGAAAAATTTGACTTGGAGACAGTCTGAGGAGTTATGTTTCTGTTGTATGCAAGAGTCATAGAATGTCTCTGTTACTGCACTTTTTCACAAACTGATCCAAGTAAACAAGAGCATCTGTGTAGGACAAAACTCCATTGTCTGTTCTGACTGTTGGCTCGTGATATAAGGCCTATGCCTTATTCTCAGAGGACAGTTATCTACCCTGTAGAACTGTATCTCTTTGAGGGATGGTTGTTTCGAATCTCATGACTTCCCCATTTTTTCAAACTGAACTTACTACAGAGCCTTAGTTGAGAAAGAAGTGATGGAGGCTTACAGTATCCCACTCTCTATGCCTTCATATGAGCAAAGGACAATGCAGTCCTAGTAGCCACTGTTACTAGGTTAGAAGTTGATACTACTCTGAGGAACAGTGTTCTCTATAGTGTGATCTACACCAGCTACAGTTTCCTGAAGACTTGCTATTAGTAGGTTTATTACTTGAAAGTGTGCTATTACTTGCTAGGCAGTGGAACTCTGCAGCCCAGGGCCCAAAGCTGCTTGCAGATTCATTGCATGTGGCTAACAGCTGCATAATTTGCTAGCTTGCTTGTTTATTGCTGGGTAGCACTGTAGAAGAGTGAAGGCCAGTTTGTCTGTTAGTAAAGAAATGGTTCCTATACTGATGGTGGCTAAATAACAATGATTTTTGAGAGAGGGAGAAGGGAATTTCTATTGAAAGTTGGCAAGGTTTTGCGCAGTGAGAAGCTGAAATCTTAGGGATGAATCTAACAATACAAGTAAGGAACTGGGATTTGCACTTGACAGACAGTGAGCTTGAAGGAATAATCATTTTGAACAGGAAGAGGAAATAGTTTTGCTGTTAAAGGAAGCCATGTTGTTGTGGGACATTTGTCAGGTGTTCAGTAGTGCAGGCAAAGAGAAGGTGGATGCGGAAAGTAATGTGGAGCTGGGAAACAGACAGACCTGATGAGATGGGAGACAGGTTGAAAAAGGGGAAGAGGAGCAGTGCTCTGCTCTACAGCTAAAGGAGCATAGTGGAGAAGGGAACAGGGTTTCTGGGAACAGAGAGGAGGAAGTCAGCTGGACTTAGGTTTTACTTAACATATCTGGTGTGAAATGACAGTTGTAAGAAATGGAGAGAGGTTTAAATGCACCGCTGCTTCTCTGACCAGTCTGGAAAGCTCTGTATGTAACAAAGTTGAGCTCCAATTCATGACTTTGAGGAGGACTTTTTCCCATTCCTCCCTGTCTTCTGAGCTGTCCATGATATTTCTCTTGCTATTTTGAAAAGGAAGTGATAGAATCTCTGTAGTCTTTATTTGTTAGGTGTCTGAGCTGACAAGACAATGAGAATGCTAAATGCATGAAAAAACAGGTGCTTAATTGGAAGTTAGTAAGTTTCCCAAACTGTATTTTGAGAACTTGGAGTACAGATTAATGTGTCTTTAATTTGTTACCAGTAGTTTCTAATTTATTAATTCTTACATCATTCTGTCTCTTCTATTTTTATTTTTTTCCCCTAAAACAGGATGATACCCCTTTCATCTCAGACACTGATGATGAATCTTCATCATGGCCAAACACAGGAATATGTAATCAAACCCAAATATTATCCAGTAAAACAAGTGGTTTCAGGAGAACAGTCCACCGAGGGCTCATTACCACTGAGACTGGGCCAGGATCAACTTGCATCACCTTTTCAATGTGAGTAGATCTGCAAAAAGTGTACTCCTTTCTTTCCCCTAAAAAAAAAGACACCCCCCCCTTTTTTTTTTTGTTTTTAAGATCTTGAAGATTTCTTTTGTTCACCTGAATTGTAGTAACACTTCAAGACAGAAGAAGGTTAAAATACTTAAACATAAGAGAATTCTTAGATTAGCAAATGCTCCAACATTCTGCATCCTGTTGAGAGGCAAAACAGATGTCCTGAATGAATAAAAAAATTGAACCTGATTCACTGCTGAAATCTCATAATGCTATTTCTAGATGATAGTTTTTCCTTGTTGTGATTTAGTCCCAGCCAGCAGCTAAGCACCACACAGCCTCTCACTCACTCCTCTTACCCTCTGGTGGGATGGGAAGGAGAATTGGAAGAAAAAGGTAAAACTTGTGGGCTTGGATAAGGACAGTTTACTAGTGTCCTGGTTTTGACAGGGATAGAGTTAATTTTCTTCCTAGCAGCTGGTACAGTGCTGTTTTGGATTTAGGATGAGAATAATGTTGATAACACACTAGTATTTTAGTTGTTGCCAAGCAGTCAAGGAGGTTTTTAGCTGCTGATACTGCCCTGCCAGTGAGAAGATGGGGGGGCACCCAAGAAGCTGGGAGGGGACACAGCCAGGACAGCTGACCCAAACTGGCCAAAGGGATATTCTATACCATATGGTTTCATGCTCAGCACATAACTGGGGGTTGGCTGGGAGGTGGTGTGGCTCAAGAACTAGCTGAGCATTGGCTTTGGGTGGTGAGCAGTTGTGCTGTGCATCACTTGTTTTGTATATTCTTTTATTATTATTATTCTCCTCCATCCTATCAAACTGTCTTCATCTTAACCCACAAGTTTCACTTTTTTTCTCTCTTTGATTCTCTCCCCCATCCCACTGGGTGGAAGGAGGAGTGAGCAAATGGCTGTGTGGTTGTTTTAGCTGCTGGCGAGGTGAAACTACAACTAGGACAGCAAAGGAAGAGGAAAATAACAACAGTACTTAGAATATACAAAATGGGTGATACACAATGCAATTTGCTCACTGCCCGACCCCATGCCCAGCCAGTCTCTGAGCTGCGACTTGTCCCTGGCCAGGTCCCCCCTTATAAACCGAGCATGATCTCACGGTATGGAACACGCCTTTGAGTAGTTTGGGTCAGCTGTCCTGGCTGTGTGCCCTCCCAGTTTCTAGTGAAAAATAACTCTATCCCAGCTGAAAATCAGGATGTTCCTTCAGATAAAAGGTGCTTTGTGAGCACTTGCTAGAGTAGGCATAACTGTGAGTGTAGTCAGGTACTATAGACGCTTTCCTTTACTTCAGTATGACCAATGCGCTTCTTGTAAAGCTGAGGTCCAGGATTGTGGTCACATTGGTGACTATTTTTCTCTGTACTTAATTTATTATGTGTTTATGAACTTCGGCACAGTATGGAGGCTGCATGAGAGTTTCTGCTTCATACTTATAAAAAAAGGATTGTGTAGGTGCCCAGCTTGTGGCCTTGGCTCATGCTCCATTGTGTGGGGAGCATGAGGACAAGTTTTGGCTTAAAAGATGATCTTCATGAATTATGGGTTAGGTATTACAAAGTGTCTGCTAGTTTGATTTGGAGAAAAGTTCCTGCAGTTAAATAATTGACTGATTAACCTGGAGACCTTTGGTACTTGTAGTCTTCTGACTTGCTTCCTCTGCTGTAGCATAAATATGTTCTTCTAAGGATTTAGGGAAGAACCTTTCCTTCTAAATCTGTAAATATGGCTTCTTTGTATGAGTATCTTTGCATTTCTGCATTGCACCTCTTTTATGATTTTACTTAACTGCAACCCCCTGCTTCTTTTTCTTCAAGTGCAAGTTCATCAATGGTTAATTAGAAACTTGGCCCTAATGGGAAGAACAGGGGGCAGCTGGAGTGCTTTTTGATTGACACTTGCAGAGTGGTGTACTGCTTGCAAAAGACTACATTCCTCTCTTAGAAGTTTCAAAAAGATATTTAATCACATTGGTAACATCAAACAATAGTCCCTTTTGCAAATAAGATACCATTACTTTTCTTCCAGTCAGCTGTAATTTTCCTCCAAATGAGATGATATTGACCACAGGGATTGGATTGTGTCCCTCTCTTCTGACGAAGAGTATAAAAATGCCAGGTTGTATAGTTCTGCCAGTACTTGGAGTGACTGGTTGGATTCTGGCCAAAAAAATCTTCACTTTTACCCCATTTTTTCAGACTCTTTGAGTGTATCTAAGGTAGACTAACTCAATGTTGCCTGCAAGTACCAAGCTGCTGTTAAATGAATGGTTTGTGTGAGGTTTTTTTTTTTTCTTTCTCCTTTCATAGCATACTCTAAGACAAAGGAGCCAGTGCTTCTAGCTCTTTCTGGCTTATTGGAGCTCCTCTGTTAATTACAGTACTCTGACGGACATGACTAGGAGAAGGAAACCCAGGAGCTGAAAACATAGAGTCTTTGTTATCAAATTCTAAGCAGCCCCTCAGTGAGCAGTATGCTAGTAAAACATTCTGTCCTTATTGGAGAGCCTATGATTCCCAAAACACCCAAAGGACAGATAGTTTTTGTGCCCTGATAAGATCTGCTGTGACTTAAGTGTTGCCTCAGAGATAAAATGCAGGACTAAGTCTGAGGCTTTTTGTATGGTGTTGAAATTTCTGGACTCTGTTGAATACTGGACTTTTGAGCAACCTAAAAAAGATCACTTTGCCTGTTTTGCCTCCACTTCTACATTTGTGAGTAGGGAGTCAGTGATTGCAACTTCTGATGAAGTTGAATTAAACATTTTTTGAGTTCATGTGACTCATTCAAATTTTCAGAATGGTCACAATTTTACTCCGTAATTAATTCTGTCTCCTTATGCCTAGTATTGTAATAGAGTTTTATTTATGTGACCATATATTGCTTTTTTCAAAGGGCTCATACCACTTTCAGTACAGAAAGAGAGAAAAATCATTGTATAATTTTAAAGTGCATGTCTTTAGAGCTGAAATGCTATTCTGTTTGCATGCTTCTAAATAATCAGTTGATAAAGTTATTTCATTGTAAATCATCTATCTGATTCTATTTAATCAGTACGCTGGTATATTTAAGCTACTGCAAATTAATCTTCAGATATCTGTGTGCAGAATTAGCAAATACTTAAAGATAAGGCTTTGGAAATTCAGAGCCTTCTCAAGCAAATGAAAATAGCTGATGTTGAATAGACTGACAGCTGCAGAGAGAGTGTAAATATGGTTTAGCACCAGTAGAAAGATTGAATGTATAGTGATGAAAATAAGCTTGCAGTGAAATTATATGATCAAAGAATAACTGAAAAGGATGAGGTCATGTGGATCTCAACATTTGTGATGTAAACATCAAAAATACTTTAACACATAGGTGAGGCCAGCCAAATAGCCTGTCTTATGTAAGCTTGCTCTGAGTAATTGTCAAGGGATGCATTGCTTTCTTAAAAGCACATATGGGCACACTTGACCTATAATCTGCCTGAATATTTGAAACCTCAAGGTTAAAAAAAAAAATCCTCTAACAGTAGCAATGGCACCAGCATAGAAATTTCAGCTGTAAAATTCTGTTTGCAACCTAGCAGTCTACAAAACAGTAGGAAGACAACACTTTCAGTAATTCAGGTACATCTACCTCATTTTCCACAGCTCTCTTAATGGCACTGTTAAATAGTAACCGCTATTCAGCGTGAGCTGAGCATGGATCCTCTAAATATGAGTGCCGATCTCCTTGGCTTTATAAATATAATGCTGAAGAAAACTAGTTAATGGAATTCTGTGCTGTTTCTGTTGGTCTAAAATGTATAAATATATGATAATAAGCAAATTCTAAACTGAGCATGTGCTTTCTGGAATTCCTTTCAACACAGTTATTGTGAGAATTGCTTATTACAGCAGTAAGAGGCTAGGAAGTTCTGATTCACTCTATCCAATTCTGGTGTTAAATGGTTCTTCAGAAAGTGCATTTAAACATATGCCTCATTTTCTAGCCTGAGATGGTTGAGGGCTAGTTTTTAGTGGCATTGTGCATTTTGCCCATTGAGATGATAAAAGTGGAATTTCTGCTTCTGAAATCAGTTGTCTGGTGTTATTGGAGTTTGTGGTGCCTGCCTGCACACTTTTGCACACCTCTCACCAGGCTACAATTCCTCATGTGTACAGTGATGATGCCACTTCTTCTCTGTCCTAGAGGCATGTTGTGAAAATATATTAATTAGCAGCTGAGGGCAACCAGAAATTGCACTAAAAGCAAAACGAAAACTCAAGAGTAGGTAGAGATGTCTTAGCTACAGCTGGAAAGGCATTGCATGAAGTAAATAAAGCATGTATTTATATAACAAAATTATCCCAAGGATAAATCCATGTTTAAGGAGGAAAATGAGTCTAATCTATTTAGGAAGACAACACAAAATGTATGTGAATTCTGCAATTGAAGTTGTGTGTTAAGTTTATACAATTAAATAGCACAGAAGACTTTTTTCCTTTCTTTTAGGTAGATAAGGTATTTTTGGTCTTTACCAAAATTCCTTATAAAATGCACTAAGAAGACTTATCTCCTGTCTATTTTAGGTAGAAAATGAAAACATGCCTCAAATTTAAGTAATACAGGTTACATAATGGTTAGTGAACATAGGCTTGCAGAACCTGACTATGGCATAGTTGTGTGTGTTGTGGCTTGAAGTCAGACACGTATGTGCACGTGGGTATTAGACTTCTAGAATCTGCACATGGTTCTGTGGGTAGCACTGAAATCCTTGTGTAAAGATGAAGCTGAAACAATCACAAAAGACGTGTAACTGTTATAATTATTGATACATTATATTGTCTCAAATTGAACATTATTACATGTATTTATATAGATGAAATAAGATTAATGTGGAAGAAAATGTCCTACCACTTAGAATTGTGATGTGCAGAACACTCTGTTACAATTTTGGCATAACAATAGCTTTCCTGCTATTGGAAGCATAACACACTGATAACTTAGGGAAGCTCTTTTTTTTTTTTTAAGCTCATACATAATTTACACATGCTGGTTTCACTGATGACTTCATAGGTTGATTTAAGCAAAAACAGGTGTTGCTCTGAAATTCCAATTTAAACTTTTTGTGAAATTGCACCATTCTGACTTCACTACATGACACTTACATCATAATAATAGTATTTCCCCATCAGTAAGTATGGGTAAACAGCTGTAAAATACATAAATGTTTTACTGTTTAAAAAAAAAAATGCATACAGAGATATGACACGTGTTCCATGTAAATGCATCTGTATAATTGGACATTCTACCACAATTCAGTGTCTGTTGATTTCAGGGGAGAAGCTCCCTCAGGTCTTCAGTGGGTCAGATGATATGTCCACCCTTGGTATTTGTTTGTAGAACTGCTCTGCCTAAACAGCAAAATAATTCTCTCACTGGCTTGTCTTAACTAGAGCATTATGTTTTGTTCTGTGTAACTTCTGCCTCAATATGTATGTATGGATATTAGAGTTGAATACTGGGAGCTTTTCTAAATAGAAGTTATAGGAAATTTGGAGCTAAGGGAGGGATGTTAAGGCTATGCTCTGATTAAACAAGGCATAGGCAGCAGAATGAGTTGGGTAAAAAAGAGAATGAACAGTTAGCAGACTAACAAGCAGAAATAACTGAAAAATCACAACACAGTCTATTTGGAGGAACGTAGAGACAAATATGCTTCAGTCACTCATAGGATCTGACATTTATGCTTTGCTCCTGAGGTTGTACATAATCAAATACAAACAAGGGAATGGGGTAAGTTTATAAATGTCAGGGACTTTTTTTGTTTTGTTTTCTCAAATGCAAAACGCTTGCATGTGTGTTCAAAGCCTTCGCTCCCCTTCAAGAGATGAGGGGGATTTTTCAGAGACGTTCTAAAACATCTAAGAAAAAATTTTGGTGCAGTCAGCATCAGGGTCAAGCAATATTGTGACTTTTTTGATTACAAAACCCAAATAATGTTAGTAAAGCATCCTTTTCCTCTCTCCCACTTAAGAGCATTACCCATACTGCTATTGAAAAGCGTGACAGTTCATAATAGCCATTTGAAGTTTGCATTTGATTCCAGTGGGACTTGGAAACAAGAGGATAAACTCCAAATATAAATTAAGTGGCTTAATTAGATTCACACTAATGCAGTTAACTCTATCAAATCAAGCTGTGCATTTACTTTGCTTTTGCTTTAGAAAGTAGAGTGACAAATTCTGGTAAAAAAACCAAACACCAACAACAAACAAAACTAACTTTAGCAAATGAGCATAGTTTATTTAGTGATTATAAAAAACTATGGTGTTCTTTGAAATCCTTGGAGACAGAACAACTCTGTATAAATACAAACTCCTTCTTTCGATATGCTATAGCTGCAGACATTCTAATAATACTCTTTCTAAGCTGCCTTTGCAATTGTTTGTGTGTCCATAAAAGTTCACAACTGAGGAGGCCAGTAAATCAGCACCCCCAAAAAAGTATTGTATTTTTCTCTTTGGACTCAAAAAAGGTTTTATGGCCCTGAGCTCACCAATAATTGAATGTCTGCGTGACAGGCAAAGGCTGCTGGTGCTTTTATAGGAACTAATTTAAATGTTGCATTCACCCAAAAATGAATGATCATCTCTCAACTTTAAAATATGGAGGCCAAGACTGATAAACAGCAGTGTGGAGAAAAATGTTGGAAAAAAACAGATTGGTGATCTGGCAAATGGAATTAAAATAAGTTCAAAATGTGTTATAGTTAGGGGAAAACATAGACTGAAACAAATGCATCTCAACTGCTGTGATGAAAGAGAATTGGCTCCAAAGCCAAAGATTTCTCAAGAAGAAAAAGAGAAGAGGCTTTCCAGAAAATTCTGTAGGGGAAAGCCTCTATGACGTGTTTGAAAAATGTAATTTATCTGGATATAGAGTCTGATTGAACCCACACAATTAAACATTAAAAGTTCCTTAGCCAGGCTAACTTCAGAGTTGCTGTGATACAAGTCTTGGATACCAAGAATTGGTTGTGACTGTTGCAAGTAGCTAAGTCTGGTTTTACTCAGATGTGAAAGTGCTCTTCTCTGATGTCAGTGCCGTCAGCCATGCCAGAAGGAACGAACAAATGTTGACAAAAAAAACCCCCACTGCAAGAAGAAGGTCCTTTCATACCCAGTATAACTGAGACTTCAGAATCAGTGATATCCTTATTTCTCTCATCATTTTTTCCCCCTTCAGAAAATTAAAGGAAAAAAATATCTTGGCTTCATGCAGTGCTGAGAGTGATTTTTTTTTTTTTTTTTTTTTAATGGTGATTCAGCACGTGGAGACGGCTATGTTCATTTATAACTTAATTCCATGACGTTCTGTCCTTTGTCACTATTTACAGTTTGTTGACTTCCTTAGTGCTTTTCGGTTGCTTCCTTTCAGGAAATGGAATGTTAAGTGAATAGACTTAGTGAGGTAATATTAATTTAATTTTTACTCCCTGTTCTTCCTGGAAATGGTAAATGCTTTTAGAATGTTGCACCTAAGACTTGGTTTCTCATTTAAGGGAGTCACGTACCCTGGGAGGGGGAAACTTGTGTCTATCTCAAGAATTTATTTTCTAAAGAAATAACACTCTTCCAACATAAGACTTGCAATACTATCATAGGGCAGAGTAAAGTCTGTTGTCTTGATTGTGAAAGGAGCCTAGATAATTACCTTAGGCAAAAGGCATAACTTTAGATGACTGAGGTCAGGAGGGAATCAGTCTCATTCCCAGCGTATGAAGGCCCAATTCAGACCTTCTTGAGAGGGTGCTATTGATAAAGTGGACAGTAGTGGCTGTATTTAGCTGGTAATACTGAAGTGTCAGTGACACTTTATAATGTCTGTTGTCTGTGCCCACCTGAGCTCCTGTATGGCTGTAAGTTTGTGTGTAAAGATGCTGACTTCACTATCTGAGCATGCAATTCCTGCACTAGTACCTGCAGTAGTCTTCATCAGCAGAGAATTGCTTGTGGTGGGCTGTGAAGTCATTGCTGCTTTATTGCAGCTGTGTTGTGCAGAATGGCTTTCTGTCCTAGATGTAAAGACAATTGTGTGAGTCTAAATGTGTTTTTTTGACTTTTGTTCCCTTATCCATCAAGCGAAAGCATTTTGGGTCCAGATACACTTTAGGTACCTGAAAATCTGAATAACTTGAATGCAAGTTAAAAATGATTTGTGGACCTGAGTCCTGTGAGGGGTTTCTTACAGCTTGACTTGTCTCCAGCCCCAAACCTGAAGCATGAATGTGAACTTTCAAGCATGAGAATCTTGAAGTGCTTGAAGTTCTGTTTCAGGAGAAGCTCTTTGCTCTGAAGATGACCAGCCATCTGGGTGCTGGTATTTTGCCTAACTCCCACCCAGACCTGGAGCTGAAGCACTCATCTGCCTGCCTATCCTTTGAAGTGCAGTCAACTAAGCCTTGTTAAACTCTCCTGCAGGATTAAGCTCCCAACGGAGTGCTATAGCATAGTCATGGTGGGGTTTGGAACACAGATGTAGTGAAGAGTCACCCAGTTCCTCAAAGAAATGTGTGTGAGCCCTAAAGGATTTGAACTAAGCAGTCTTATGTCCGCAGCGTTTCCTGTTTAATGGGTTGGGCACATTCCTGTTCAGTGTGCTGGTTAGGCTGCTTGCTCCATGCAATTAACTTCTCTCATCCCTTGTACAAAAGACCTCAGAATGATTAGTGGTATAACCCAAGGCTAAAATTTAAGCTTTTTAGCATTGTATCCATTTGTGGATCTAGTCTACATTTAATTCCTTTTAAACAAACACCAGCTTAAAGGCATTATCCCCCAATAAATTTAATTGATCAGAGTTGAGGCCGTTCTGTCAGACATCTCAAACCACATTGCAGTCTCAATTTATTTGGGTGGGTATGTTTTTCTGGAACAACCTAAACTATGTAAAGGGAAGTGATAGTTATATTTCTCACTACCAAAGCATGGAAAATGGCTGTCGTTAAACATAGGATGTTTGTTGCCTAAGGACTGCTTATAGAGAAGCTTTGTAGTGGTAAAAAAGACAAGGCAAAAGGTGATTAATAAAACCTGCTGACAGAGATCCCAGATTTCAAATCTATGTGATTTGTATGTTAAGCACTTGCATGGGACAAATATAATTGTAATTACTGTGAATTTCTCTGACTTGCTCTAAAAAGGCTGTGTCAGTAAGAGAATTTATCAGCCAGGGGCTCCTGGGGGGCATGCAAATATAATTATGTTTCTCAAAACTATCTCTCTACTTGTGCCTGCCTGTGCTCCTTTGATACTTAAGTGACAGCTATCCATATAAAAGAAAACACAACAAGCTTGTGTTGTAGACAGCAGAGTGTTTGTCAGAATCTGCCAAAATTAATGAAGACAACTACTTGAATAGGGCAAGTTTTGCTGCAGTAAATTGCCTCATCTGTATCTGAAAATGAGATTGAGAACTGAAGAGTGGGTTGCTCACCTCTCCTAGAAAGTAACAAAAACTTAATTGTATTTTGGGGGTGGGGGGTGGTGGTGGTGTCGTGACAATGAGAACAGCAGAAGTCACTCTTCTCTCTGCTGTGACAGGGAGCAAGGAAGAGATTATTGTATCCTTGCGATAATCAGAAAGGCAAAAGACTTTTCCAGATACCTTCTTCCTTACCTTACAGACATCGATTCTTCTGGATGATTTTTTTTTTGCCTTTCTGTCAAGGATGCTGAAGAAACAAGTAGGGCTTAAAAAAGAGGGTAAAGAAACCAGAGTGCAATAGAAGTAAGAAGTCTATTTCAGACTGAAGGGAGAAGATTGTGGTAGGAGTATCTAAACAAGACAGAAGGAGGAGATGTTGATGTGAAGATGCATTGACATGGCTAGAGTCAGAAATAGGTATATATAGAAGCAAGTATAATAGCTGTGATGGCAGTAAAAATGGCAACAAAAAGGCACTGGAGACTGCTATTCAGTTTCCCTCATAATAGGTAGCTGGATGGTGTTTTGTTCTTTTAATAGCCCCATTGGTTTGTATAAAGGCAGTAGAACTGAGTACTTAGAAAAGTGACTCAATATCAAAGGTTAAGCTGTATTAACTAATGAAATACCTGTAAGATCATACAAATGTGACAAAAATAAGGAGTTATAGAAATAACAAAGTAGAAGGAATGCTGGAATTAATTACATGGCAGTAATGTGTAGCTGCAGCTGTCTAGACATGGTAAATAAAGTACAACTTGACATAGTATGTTGCTTTCTTGTTCAAAATGTTTGAGTGGGTGGGTATGCACACGTAGTACTTCACCTCATGCAGAACTGTGGGGAGCACTTTTAAGCACCAGAGAAGGCATTGGATCTTGGATGAAGTAAAGCTGGGTCATCTTATTTTTAATTTCATTGCTATGTCTTAATTTCTCCCAATGCTTGTGAAAAGACAACCAGGTGTGAGGCATGCAAGTGCAATGAAACAAAGTTTCTGTGAAGATCGATGATGCACTGCTCTACCTGACGATAGGCATTGTATATTGAAGCCAAAAATTAAATTACCCAGCAGGTGTGCCTTGCCTTTTTGAATCCATGTAGTTTTCAGACGTGTTTGTTTGTGACTGTTACAGAAAGAATAAGGCTCATATTCTGCCTGGTTTTCAGATAGGCGAGGTTTGAATGCAGAATGTTTTACTTTCATGCTGAGAGCAGAATAAGGGCTGAGTTCAGTCCTGCTAAGGTCATGTAAGGAATGTTCCACATTCACTTCACTGGGATGACATCCATATCAACAGCTGAGAAAGGGATTTGAGAGATCTGCGCCCCTTTGGCCTAGCCTGCAGCCTAGGTTCTGAGTATGAATATCAATAGTGCATAGTTGGGGGGAGAAAAATAAGTTATACCAACCAAAGCATTTTGTGTAAGCTGTATTAAGTAATTCTGCTGCTCTTCCCGATGCTGGTCAGACCTCAGCTGCGGTATTGTATAGTTTTGGACAGCATATTTGAATAAAGATGAGGACCAAGTGAGCGGTATCAAAAGCAAAATGAGAAAGAGTGGAGGTCTGCAAAATATGGCCTTTTAGACTGAAAAAGTTCAGATGGTTTTGGTCTGGAGAAAATGAGTCTGAGGGAGATGCACAGTAGCAGTCTTCAAGTATGTTAGAAGTTGATTCACAGAGGAATAAGCTTTTGTCAGCGTTTGCTGCTGGTATGGCAGGATGGTAATACACTTGAATGGCAACAGGGGAAATGTGGGTTAGGTATTAGGAATATCTTTATAATAAGAGAGGCCAAAGCACTGGAATATGTTCCTTAGGGAGACTGTGGAATCTGCGTAATAGAAAGGGTTTGAGAATAGGCTGAACAAATTTTTGTTTAATGCTGCTGTTTCATCCTGTGTTGGGAAAAAGGAGAGGGGAGACTAGGTGATCTCGCAGAATCTCTTCCAGTCCTTTCTATGCCTAGCAAGGGCTGTATTCTTTTCAATATGTAATCTGAAATTTACGGAAGATCTATCTCTGGTCTTTATGCGAATCTGGTGTGTCTTTCCCCGCCACCCCCCTTAGCTCTTAGAATTAGTAAATCTTCCAGATGCTGATATACCCAAGATGTATGATAGCTAAGTTTCAACTTGTTTTGATCTTTGGGAACTAGGTTTTTGGGGTTGGTTTGTTTGTTTTAAATTGATGACTAGGTGGTGATAAAATAGAACTTCCTCATATATTGTAAAAAGTGTAAAAAGGTCATTCAACAATAGTTCTAAAAGCTTAACTATTTTCCTTACGTGGTTGATTTTTATACAATGTCAGCTTTCCTTTTGGCTGTACAAGCATTTCTAGTAGTAAGGACTGAACCAGGTGGACGGGTGAAATAACTGGGAGACACCTGTTTTAGGAAATA
The DNA here is from genome assembly GCA_013400195.1 of Aramus guarauna. Taxonomy (NCBI): domain Eukaryota; kingdom Metazoa; phylum Chordata; class Aves; order Gruiformes; family Aramidae; genus Aramus; species Aramus guarauna. Next base: position 51,032 of record VXBL01003304.1, read on the forward strand.
AGTAATTTCCTTCTGCTTCTTTCCTTTTTTTTTTTTTTTTTTTTTTTTTTTATTTAACACTTAATTAAGAAAAAAAGAGAAGGAGTTGGTCATCCGAGAATTTAAAATGTTGAATCTATTTGCTGTTTAAAAGTTCATCTGCTTTGATTTGAGAAGATAGATTTTCATTCCAAAGTACTCCTTGTGCATCATGGTTATAATTTGAAAACATGAAATTGCCTGAGATAATCTATTGTCTTTGGGAAGAGAATGTAATTTTAAGATAGAATCTTCAGGTCTGATGAGATTCTGTATAGATATACATATGAAAGCATACTGGAATCAGTGCAGAAGTAGGGTGTCATTAAAAACAGAGTAGTGAATATATCATTCTTGGAGGTACTAAAGGAAAGCCTACAGTTTGCTCTGTTCTGCTTCCTCAGAAGATTTGCCTCAGGATATTTGTCATAAGTGAAGGTATTAAAAAAAACCCACAAACCCCTCTAAAAGTAGAGTCAGAAAGAAGTTTTGTGCAAGGATTATGGGAGAGGTATGTGTAAGCTCTACCAGCCAAGTCCACAGTGTAAGCCACTGCTTGTGACTTTTATTGTGAATACTTTTGATTAGAACACTGAAGCACAGAAAGATTATACACACAATAACATAATTTTTTCGACACATTAAAATATTTTCTTCTCTTTGCCCCACTTGACCTATGAGACAGTACAGTGTAGTCATCTTTATAACTGAATACCAGTTCTGCTTTCACTAGCATTGCTAGCCCATTGTCTTCCTGCAAAACAGAGATGTGCCACAAATCTTCTGAGATCCACTACAGCTATTGAATACTGTCTAGTTAAATCTTTGCAGAATGCTGGACCTGTGAGGATAGCCGTAAAACCAAGAAAAAAAATGGGTTTATACAAATTCTTCTAGAAAGAAACGAAGGCTGAGTAGCATAACAGACAAAGGGACCCAGGAGGGTTGAGAAGGAATCCTTCCCCTTATACAACTCTGCCCAGGCATGGCTGTGTGAGCCATTGTGACCATATGGACCTTAAACCTGCCACCTGCCTTGTCTTAACTGATTCAACTTTTCTGCCTGCTTGCAGAAAACTCATTCACCTTTTCTGCTAATCCAGAAAAAAAAGATCAGTTTGCCATGATGGACAGTAGGGGCAGAAGGAATTCTATGAAGAAATCCTTTTGCTTATATTTTCCATTTCTCCTGCAGTTGTTGCTAAATCATAAATTTATCACAGTAGGAGCTTGTCATGTTCATAATATTATATCATAGTGACTTACAGAGATGGAAAGAAAATCAAATACATGTGGTGCCAATTTTCAGCTAAAATCTCATCACTTTACCCAGGCATCTTTCTTTTTTTGAATCTGGCTCAAGAGACTTTCACAGGTTTTGGAAATTATGGGTACATTCTTCCACTGATCTCCTTTGACAAATGCCTCTAAGAGTTGTTAGGTATAAGTAAGCCTGGACTACAAGGCAGGATGATGGTGCAGCTGGCTGAGCCTCCTCATTGTGAATTTGCTGCCTAGCTCAGGCGTGAAGCTTTAGCCAGTATTAGTGATCCTGATTGTCCTGTCTTTATTGAAACAACAATCTGAGTTTATCTCTAATTCTGCCATTTTTTCAGTAGCTTTACTATTTATTCAGTGTTTGTATCTTCTGCTTTTGTTGTCTTCCATTAGGTTTGTTTATTTATCTGGTCTCATGTTTGTATTTCTTCAGTCTGGTGTTACACTTAAGAGCATAGTGAGGTGTTTCATTTCCATGGGTTTAAAATCGGTTTTGAAGAGTTTATGATACATTTCTGTCTGTCTTTATAGATATATAGAAAAATAATGATTCCAGGTATGTTGCAGTGCTGTAGCGCCATCATTTTTTTCCAGAAATGAATTTGAGATAATCTGAGTTGCAGATCTTGTCATGTCTATGTCACAGTAGCATCATCAGTAAAGCTTCTGGAGTTTAAAGAGGTAAATAATCTGTACGCTACCTTAAAAATGCGTTGTCCTTCTTTAATAGGAACTGACCCAAAACCAAAAGAGGTCAAGGCTATGGCATTAATGGGTTTTTTCTAGCTTGAAATTGTGGCTTTTAATATTAATATTGCCAAACCAGCTAAGAGATATTGAAGCATATAGTTTCTCATTTAGAATTTAATCATCCCCTCTTTGTAGAAGCAGAGGGGGGGACAACTCCAGAAGAGCAAAAAGGGAGAGGATTAAAGGAAGTCCAAGAGTCTAACCTTGCAGAGTTTCTGCCAAAAGCTTCCTTTCAGGAGAAGGGTTTGTGGTCTGTTTTCAGTTTAAATCTGCATGTGTTATGCTCACCGTTAAGGTCCCTAAACTTTAGGATGTGTGAGGATATTACTGTCTACTTAGGTACAACTACAGAGAAGATAATGTCTCTGCCTTGAACCACCTTCTCATACATTGGTCAGTTTTCATCTCAGAGGCCTTCCTTAGCTTTGTATCCTTCCTAAATGTCCCCAGAAGAATTGAGGAAGTTAAAAGCTGTGGCCTGCTAGGCAAGGAGAAGAAAATAATAGTTTCATTATAGTTTTCATAAATCTGAGAAAGATAGAGAAAATATTCCTATGTCAAAATAATATGAAGCTGTCTTATTTCTGGCTCTTTGCAACTAGTAAAACAGGAATATCTGTGAGAATTGAATTTGTTTTATAACAAAAGGATTGCTGAATAATGATTTGAATATTTGTAGGAGCTAGGGCTTACATCATGTTGTTTTTCAGACTTCTTACTTTCCTGAAAAGCTGCATTTACATATTCTTTAATGGATAGTCTTTACCTCTGTAGATACTGGCCTGGTTTTGAAGGTACTGTTCAACTGCTGCTTCTATGTTGTTACTCCCAAACTTACTCTCTAACATTTTCTCACCCAAAAGCGGTGAGAGGCAAATTTGCAATTTCCATTCAGTCTCATACTAGGGCTTCTTTTCTTCCAACAAAATTATGCTACAGAAATTTTCTGGTAAAATCTGAACTATGTGATAAAAATTATTTTAAAAATACAAATTTTTTGTTATAAACATTGTGCCCAAATTTTGCTACAGCTCAGCACTCAACAATGTAGTACAGAATACTTTTAAGGAGAATTAAATCATGGTTTAGTTCCATCTATACTAGCAAAGCCAAATTATTAATATATATAATTTTTTTTTTTTTTTAAGCTAAGCTGGAAAACTTGTGTGGGTCCCCCAATACTGGTTTTTACTGTGTAGGCAAGACTGACTTTTGTGACTCAACTAACCATGTTTTTTTAATTAGATCACATCCTAAAGGAAAAATGTTATTAAAACATCTGAAAATATAAAATGGATTGGGCTTTTCTAGGAAAAGATATATATATATAAAGCTATGCAAATGAAATACAAAGATGGCAGTATTGCTTGTGAAGCTGTGCTTAACAAATGGTTAGAAAGTTCTAGCCTCAGCAGTTCACAAGCCACTTATGTGTATTCATTGGGAAAAGTGTATTTATAATTTTTGTAAGAAATGCTTGGCATCCAAGAATCCAGGTGTCATCTAAATTGACTAAAATCATAATACTAGCCTTTAATTGAAACATTTTATTCCTGTGTCTGTCAGGGCTGTGCTTTTTCTTTAACTGTTGTTTAGGGAGAATAAGGTGGGAGCATCTGTACTACAGCTGCTGTTCAGATAGAGCAATGCCTTTACTGTAGACAAAACATTTGGCACAATTCTTTTAATTTATTTGTTTATGAAGAGCCAGAAATAAGAAGGCTTTATATTCTTTTGAAGTGGGAATATTTTCTTCATTTTCTTGAGATTTTCAACAAAATGTTTGTCCAGAGGGCATTTCATAAACTAGGTTAGACAACTATCCAGCAACTTTTTTATTTCTATGACATGAGGAAGAAGATTCTTCTTTTTCTGTGTGTCATTTCTTGGGATTGTTCAGTTTGATCTGGAAGTATTTATGAATAGTTTCCACTAAGATGCTGTGATATATTTGCAAGAACTTGCTGACTTTATTAGTAAATGTGCAGAGAACAAACTGTTTTCTTTTTAAATAATTGCGAAGGGAATCTGTTCTTCTTCCCTAATTTTCCTAATGAGTAGTTTTAATCTCTTTTTTGTCTTTAGCTGTTAGATGTGGAATCAAATACATCCGTTTTTAAATCAAATTCTGTTAACAAGAAGTTCTTTTAATGAGCTTAATTTAAAATTAGCTCAGTCTTCATTATGGTCAATTTTTTAAAAGGATTTTAAGGAAGTATGTAAAAAAAAAAAAAAAAAGAAAAAAGAGAGAGAGAATCCAAAGTGGTAGGATTATAAAGCTCAGAACCAGTATTTTCAAATATTGATACTTAATCACCCTTTTCCCTGACTGAGCTATTTATTACTTAAATAATGGCTGACAGCAAAGCTCCGTCTATAATATGTAAATCCTGGTGGAAAAATAGTGCCAAAAATTGAGAAAAAATGGGTCCAGGCAGCTGCGTCACAAGGTTTGACCACTTCGGGCTGGGGTGCCAGGAGATTTGAGACAGATGTTTTCAGACATGCCGCATGCCTAAAACATTTCCAGGGGTCGAGCTACAAATAGTGACTTAATAAGTGCAGAAACAGGAAAAGTATGCAGGAGGACACAAGAGTTTATTCACCCCTAGGTGCACAGCCAGCCTCTTTACATTACATCTGCCTGTCAGGGTTGGCTATTTAAGCTGTCATGCCCTTGGTATTGCTCTTTGTCTGCCTGTGAATAAAGTGCAGCATTGTGATTACTAATCCCACTCCAGTGACTTGACTTTAAATGTGGTTTTGGAGCGGATCCCGGAGTTCTGTTTGCTAAGCTTCCTACTCCTGTTTCAGAGACACCACTGGAGATCTATGAGAGAGAGCACTGCAGACTGCCCTCCTCCTGTAGACTTGTCGCCTTTTTCTCCCCCCACCCCCCCGCCTTTTTTTTTTCCCCCCAAACTTTTTGAAGGAAATCAATGGATACCAAAGTGATCTGTTTATTTTTCTTTTTTTCTTTGCCTCCGCTGACAGTGGGGAATCACACTGGTCGCATCAAGGTGGTCTTTACACCCAGCATCTGTAAAGTGACTTGTACCAAAGGCAACTGTCAGAACAACTGTGAGAAGGGAAATACCACCACCCTCATTAGTGAAAACGGCCATGCTGCTGACACTCTGACAGCCACTAACTTCCGAGTAGGTAAGTACACTGAAACTGTATTTGTCCTTAGCTGTCCTCTCTTGACTAACAGAGGGAGGAGATGTTTTGTTATTAATACCAGTTGTGCATCTGTTACTCTTTGTTTGGAGGGCTGTGCTGAGTAGGAACCATTGTGTGTTAGACAAGCTTTCTGGTATCCTTCAGAAATGTTCCCAAAAGTTCCTTTTGTGTCATAGGAAAAAACTCTCATATTTTTCATCTGAATTTTCAGCTGCAGGGCTACAACATACTAAGCTGAAGCTTTTGTTTAAAATTCGTCCCTCAGATTTTGTCTTGGTAAATAAAGAAAATGTCAGATTCAACAAAAAGTTCTGTTTCCTCTTTTTGCTTGTCGAATAGGTATCAAATGCACATAAAAATCTAGCTAACACAGTGAATCTCTCTTCAAAAAATTGTTCAAGAGTTCCTTAAAACTACAATCCTTTTTAAAAATACATCAGCTTAAAACATTTTCTTGCTGCTGTGAGTAAATCAGATTTCATATTTGTAATTTTTAGAAACGGAAATAATGTTAAGTAATAATTGAAATTATTGAAGGCAGTCATTTGTCTGTTAATTTTTATTCTTGCTGCTTGCTCAATAAGAGTATCAGCTGTATGCCAGTCTAAACCCTACAACTGCTTGACTGTGTTGAAACAAATCCTGAAAGCCATCTAGAATAATGATTAGCATACTTTAACTATATGATGTTGATAGGAATTTGTGTGCAGGTATTAGTCTTGTAAGCTAAGAGAAATATAGACATATGGATACATACCTAAATACTTTTAAAGTTGTTGTTTCACATTATAATATCCTTAACTGCTCTTGGAAAGTATTTTGTTGTTATCCTGAAAATACCATAGTATTGTTTTCTAAAAAACCTTTTAAAATTAATTACTTTGCCAATTTGTACTCAAAGAATGCCAGATATGAACATTGTAATTTTAGTCTCCATCTAGTATAAACATAATGTCAGGCAGTGCTGAGGCTGGCCAATACTGCCCTTTTTAAAGTGCACTATATTTCAGGCTCTGAAGGGGAAAAAAGCTATTCCAAATTATTATTCTTTTCATCCAGACAGATGATACAAAGAGCAGTCCCCTCTCTTAACACTCCTACTAGACTATCAGACTGTGGGTGAAAGCTGTTGAAATTAATAACACATTCCTTGATAATATGCATGTTTGTAAAAATATATATGTTTTGGACTAATGGTAATAAAAATAGTGTTTTAAAAGAGCAATACAATGCATTTTGGATTTGTTTATGGTTATTCTGAGGCATTAAAAAAGAAAAGGATTTTGTAAAGGAATGCTAAATCAAATACTTTAAATGTGTGTTTACTGTCAATACAGATTTTTACCAACATTTTGGCAAGAAGCACAGCTAAGTACTTTTTTTGTTTAATTTTCTGACTACTGTGAAAGGATATGGTTATTCTCCCCCCCTTTCATTTGACCTAATTTTTTATTGAAATTATGAAAAGCTGAGAATGGGCAGTCATGTAATTTGTCTGCTATGTAAATCTGTGCTGTAACATGATCTTCTCTCAAATACTTGAGCACTTGGTGAGTGGAAATTGACCTGTGAAGACGTGTTCCACATCTTCCTTCCTGGCCTCAGGCCATCCAGCTCCTGATGCACTGTGTACGATAAGCTGCTAGAAATATTCAACAAAAGCAGCCTATTACAGTATTTGATGGAAAGATAAAGGAGCATGAAATTGAAAAATGTATAAAAACAAGTCACTACACATGTATAGGGATTTTTAACTTGCCTGTAGCTATCTACCTTCCCTGTTGCCTTTAAAAGACCAAAAGCATTCACTGCAGCTCTAAGTATTGTCATTTTTACAGAAGAGGAATAAGAAAGAGGTCTAAACTGTGACTTCAGGGCCCTCCAGTTAAAAATAAAAATGCTGAGTGAACTTAACTTCTTAATAGCCAGAGAGGAGAGATTCTACACCTGTAGACTGAGTTCTTTCACTGATTGCAGATTTTCAGGGTTTAAAATACATACTACTGAAGTAATTTTTGTATTTGTTCTCTAGCTAGTGCCTCTCATTACCTTAGGTTTGTTGTGATAGAGATGCCTCCAGGTACATAGCAACAAAAGTAATTTGGGTCTTCTGAGATAATTTATTTTTGTTATATTTTTAACATCTATATTATGTTTTACTTGTGCTTATTGCTTTTAAGTCCCTGTTCTAAACTTGTTTGTTTACTGTTTATCCAAAATGCGTGGAAATTCTTATTCTGATCATTTGACAGTTTAAAAGTGCAACCATGAAACAGAATGTCGTGTCAGAAAATATGTACTTAAAGCAACAAGAAGCACTTTTTCAGTATGTTTTTTAAAGTATTTATTCTTCCTAAAACCAGAAAAGATAAATTCACATGCCGTATTTGGAAAACTGACTCCTGTTGCTAATAATAGATACCTACTATGAGTGGCGAAATTAGGAAACTTCTTTAGATTGTGAGATCTAAATGCATTTCTGTAGCAGGAGCAGCATTCTAGTGCACAAGACTGAATTTAGAATCTCTGATGACAGATTGCAGTTAGCCATCACTTTGCTTTGTTCTTAATATTCCATTCTTTCTAATAATGAGCGAGAGTAAAATTTTATGTTTATGTTTTAAACTTTATACTGAACTTTGTAAATACTTTTTCATCTTCAGAGAGAATAAGTTGCAGTGTCTGCACTAAAGCTACTCCAGTTTTTCCATGGGTTATTTCAGATTCTTAAAATTTACTCAGTTTGTCACTTCAGCTGAAACTTGGTACCAGTGAGTCCAGGCAAGGAACAAATGCCGTTTCCTGAAAATTTTATAAGATATGGGTAAGCCATTAAAAACTAAAACCCACAACAAGAAGCAGATTGGAGGAAACGTAGCTTTTCAGGTAGCTGAGATTTTGGCTGTTCTCCTACGGAGCTCTGGCATTTCAATTGAAGGTGATGAAAGCTTGGTATTTACAAGGAAGGGTCTCCTTGATTGCCAGTCTGCTTCAGTGAAACTTTGGGGTTTTTTGCAGTTTCATTTCGTGAATGGGATATGCTGCACAGTTAAACTAACCAACCTCTAATATTTCATTGACTTGGAGAATGAAAGCATTTAATCTGAGTGGAAACTTCTGATGAATAGATGATTCTCATTATTCTATTGGATTGATGCGTGTGCGGTTTGTATGGTATTTCAGTCCTGATCTATCTATCTACAGAGGTTTGTAAAACAGGGTCAATATACATGCATAGGAAAGGATGCGTATAGAATAACATATGAGGTTTCTGTCTCATTCACTGTTGAAGTTACTCAGTGATGTGTCCTGTTTCTCCTCAAAATTACTCTGCATTCCAAAATACCTGTTTTTTAAAGAAATTTTAAAGTGGTAGGACAATGACTAATTTGTAACTGTAGAAAGAAACAGTAAGGAATTAGGAAATGCCCAAATTAATGTTCTTCATGCTGTTTAATTTTTTTCCTATTGTGCATATGTATTTAATTATAGATTTAGATTCTATTTTGTTTCCACAGGATCCCTGCCTCATTCCTTGCACAGGAATGACAGAACTTAGTAAAGGAAGCAGTCATTTAATACTTAGGTTTATATTCACTGTTCATTTATAGCCCTGTGTCTCATTTAAAGTAGTTCATTCAAACTGTTATAAATGAGAAGTTAGAAAGAATTGCATGCTATTCAGTGGAAGTGCATGTCTTTCTATAGAAATTTTGTGTCTGAGCGCTTGGCAGTATCGGTGTCAAACACGGAAATAGCAGCATTCTGCAGATGGAGACCAAGGAAAGTGTAAGAATTTTTTCCCAAGACCATAGGAGATGATTATGGCAGAGGTGGTGACAGAATTATTGCTCTGCTACTCCCCTTTACATCGCTCTTTAATGCTTATCAGTATCTCTTCTCTTAACGTTCTCTTGCACTTTTCCTCTGCTGCCTTTTCATATAGCCTGCACACTTGTCCTTCTTCCTGGCTTTGCTGTGCACAACCATAGTTTACTTAGACCGTTATTGGGCATGAGGGAGTATGTTGTTGTATACTTTCCCTTAGAAGAAAGGCAGATTTTTAGGAACCCTGTATTTCTTGTTTCATTTAATTTGAGTAAAAGTTAAAGTGTTTCTCCTACAGCTTCACTAGTGTTTGTAGGGATTTGTTGTGAGGTTGGGAATGATGTCAGATGTGTGTGTTGTGGCCTGCAGTCTGTGTGAGCCAAACTTCCTTGTGAGACTAGAAGAGAATGAGATGATGTTTATCCATCTTCCTTTCTTCTCATCTATAAAAAGTCCATTTGTCTCTGGTCCTATATAAACATGTTAATAAGGATCTTCCAGACATCATTTGGTGTCATGGTGTCTGAAGTGAAAAATGTATCTGGTCCTTCATATTTTGAAGGACCAGACACACTTATTTAATCATAAATTTTAAAGCTTTCAGCATGGATCACAGTGTTCTACATATCCTGTGCCATGTTGCAATAATGCACAAATGGTATTGCCTATTGAATTTTGGCACTTTCCCTCTTTGAATTTTGTGTTAAAAAAACGTTTCCTGTTTTACCGTGTTGAATCTGTACAAATGTTTTTGGATAATTGAGGTTGTCCAGAAGTTTCCAATTATGTATAGACAGAAACTTCCAAGAAGCAGCATAAATATTTTGCTCAAATTCTATTTGGTCTTCTGTTGAAAGTAATGAAAGAAAATGTGACCAATGTATTTTAAAACAATAGATTATTCAAAGGGAATTTAGTAAAAAGACTCTGTATGTAATTATTATTCTAATGGAATTGCCTATCTAGGAAAGAGTCTAGAGAGCATAATTATTTAGAAATGTGAAAATGTAAAGCAGTTATTTTGAAAAAAAGGTGATAGAATTTCTGAATTTTATTCAGACATACCTGAGCATGACTTTCTGTCAATGCTATAGAAGTTAATGTTGTCTTTATTCAAGCAGTTCTGATCTTATCAAAGAATTGTGTTGGTTAAAAATGGCAATGACCTGTAAGCAAGCTAGCACATTTTTATCTGTACTTTGTCTGACAGGAAATCCAAGGGCAATGAATGGCATTTTCTTGCTGCCATTTGCTATGTAATAAAGTTGTTTCTCTGCTCCATAGAAGGCACACTACACATATCTTACTACATTTAAGAGGTACTGTCAGACTATGACATTTGAAGAAGATTCTTCAATATTGTTTGGTATTAAAAGACATTTATTGTAAATAATATTGGAGGGCAAATTTGATGACATATAAAGGCATGTAAAAGACCAACAGCTTTTAGAAGTATTTGTGTAGATTTGTGAGAATATACAGACTCTGCTGGCAATTTGTGAGGTGTACACTGTTCAGTTTTCTACCCATTGAATTTTAGTCTTTGTTTTGTTGTACTGAGTAAGAGTTGCTAGAATGACAACATGTTAGAAGAGATGCCTCCTTCTGTATTATGAAGCACTGTTGACTACTCAGTGAATGGTGTCAGCCTGGGTAGGTGACCCATCATGTCTGATCTATGTCACTTGTGCCCCAGCAAAGCATTATTCCTATGGCTTCAAATGAGACTTAGCAGATGTACATGTAGCTTCTCAAGTGGAAGGTTTAAAATAATTAATAACAAATGTCATGCAGAGATTTTTTAAATTCTTTTTGATAACATAACTGAGGACAACTTTTTTTTTTTTTTTTTTTAAATGCTTTGGTTTTCAACTTGATTATGTTCCATCAGAAATCCTAATCGATGAGGAGCTTATTTCTGGAATAATTACTTAGGTCAAGAGCAGCATATGATAATTTATAGTCTGTTTTCAGTAGTCTATTCTCTGTGGGTAAGAGTGAAGCATTACTTTGAAGTAGCCTTGGTTTTTGCACTTGAACTTGCCACAGTATCATCCTTTTCTGAAGAAGTCATGCTGCAAGAACTTTGCTATTCCCTCAGTCTTACCAGGTTAGTCCTTTTGCTGTCTCCATAGTGGCTACCTTGTAGCCATATTTAGTAAAAGTTTTGTTTCTATTGTTCCTGCAGTAATTATAATTTCTGTCTTGACAAGCTTTATTGTTTTATACTACTTTTTCTGCCAGTTGAAATATTTTTTCTTATAACAGACATTGGTAGACACTTGAAAATTTCAGAATTCTCAGACAACTTGGTTAAAAGACTAACTTCTTGAACTTTCTGCAACAGTAGTCAAGGAAGTTGGTCAGTCTGTCAGAGTGTGTCTGTCTCAGGGGAAAGAAAAAGAAAAAGAAAAAAAAAAAGAAAATAGAATGGACATTAGAGTTTATTCACTGCTTTAGCTGGTAATTTGAAATTTAATCTGTATAAATGATGACCATGCTTGAAATACTTATTCATGCAGCAGCATTGTAACAGCTGTAGCAAAATGAAGGCCAAGTATTTTTCCTCAGACACTGGACTGAGTGGCAAAAATAGAATGGACAAATAATAGTTGAACTAATTTATGAATTGTTTACGTCTCTACATTATAGAAAATACTAGGAAAAAGATATTTCCCAGCCTGAAGAGCCAATGCAAAACAATTTGGGAGGAACAACTTATTATGAGTATCAGTTTAACAGATACTCCTTTTTTCCAATCTCCCTTTGTTTTATAAAGTAAATTTGAGCAGACAGGAGAACAAATTAATTTACTTACAATCCAGGTAACATAGTGTAGGCTTTCCTAATCTGATCTGGGCACAAACTGGAACACAGGTAGTTCCATCTGAATATGAGGAAAAACTTCTTCACTTTGAGGGTGACCAAGCACTGGAACAGGCTGCCCAGGGAGGTTATGGAGTCTCCTTCTCTGGAGATACTCAGAACCTGCCTGGATGTGATCCTGTGCAACCTGCTCTAGGTGATCCTGCTCTAACAGGGGGGTTGGACTAGATGATCTCTAGATGTCCCTTCAAACCCCTACCAATCTGTGAACCGCTTGCGGAGTAAAATTCTACCCTGTAATATAAATATACCATTCTGTATCTGAGCAGCACTCAGGGGTTTAATGCATTTTCAATTATTGGCCACTTATACTCAAATTGCAGAGAAAAATTACATCTTAAGGATTTTGTTGTTGTTGTTGATATCCACATCTGTTCAGAAGGAATGCTTTCTTTCCCCCATGTATTTATCAGTACTTGTCATCAACAAATAGTTCTGGTTTCTACCATACAGCTTACAGCATCTGTGAGCTCTTTCTTCATAATCTTAAAATAATTATTCAAATTAGACATCCTTCCCTCTCATTCTAACGGAGGCCAGATGCTAATGTAAAGAAAATGCGCTGTTCAGCCAGATGATGTTAATGAGGCTGAACTTAGACGAGCCTATTAGCAACTTGCTTCTGCTCCCTTGCTCACCTTAAGGACTTCAGACCATCACTGTGCAGCAAAAGTCCATCTGCTCTCAAAGCACTCACCAAACTGTATATTCTAGACAACATGGTTTTTGGATGTGCAGTCATAAGAAAAACCACAAATGGAAATGGTACAAAATCCACACCTGCAGCCATTCAAAAACACATGGAGTATGTTTCCCTCAAAATTAAAGCAAAACAGAACACAAACTTAAAATGCATAATGCTTTATTTTACTGTATATGGTTTTAATTTATAGGGATTAGTTTATGTACATCTGACTTGAAGTACTGTAAAAAGAGAACTAAGAGTGCATTTATTTGAATGATTACATTGTTGCATAGTCACATAAACACACTACCTTGTACAGCTATAATTTTGTTATTGCTAAACCAAATGTCTTTGCACATACCTCATTGAAGATCAAGTATATGCCAACTTTGGCTTAAAAAAGAAAGTCGCCTTGGAAATATGCAAGCACAGAAGAGTCTGACAAACTTCTTTACTGTTTAAAATATAGCATTTATCATGGATAGATTTCTTAGCAGATGGGTTTGTATTTAACCTGTCCTTTTGGACATAACACAATCAGAAGGAAGCAAGCAGCTATCACTGCTCTGCTGATCACAGTCTGTCCCCGTTCTGCCTCTCTGCTGTCTATTCTGTTTGGTTTATTCTGCTCCAGATAATTCCCCTGTCTCTGCGCAGTGTAGCCTGTATAACTTTCACCTATGCATTCCACCTATAACTATTTCTTAGCTTTGAGTGTCACTGTAATTGGGAGGCTCCTTTTGTAGCGGAGAGGCACAGAGATTTCTGGATCTTTCTTTTGGAACATGAACTATATCTTCATTAGGCACACTTTTAAATTCTTTGAGTTATCTATCTATCCCTAAAAAAAATCTGAACTGTTAAAAGGAAACTGTGAACTTTCAACCAGGGATTTTCAAATGTGAATCAAGTTGAAGTCCATGGAAATGGTAAGCTTTTTTTTACAAACCTCTTACAAAGTCCTGAGGCATGCCAGTCAATGTATAGAAGGAAATTTGGAATTTGGGTATTTGCTGCTTGCACAGGAAGGCGCTTAGGCTTTGAGAAACCCAGTCACAGAGAGTATTTCTCATCTGCATTTTGTTGAGCCAAATACTTTGTTAATTTGTCATGTCGGTTGTGTATTTTTAGTTTAATGTAAAGATGATAAGCTGAGCTATGAAGTCAAATTTTTATGTTTGATATTATTGAGATGCTCCAAGTTTAGGGGAACTGTTGGCAACTTTTCATGTCATAATTTAGGAACATGAGTTCTCTGACTTTTCCCTGAGACAGACTGCCTCTGTCCACAGATTGTATAGGGCAGTGGTCTCCAAACTTTTTTGATCACACAACCCTATCAGTAAAAAATTTTTGAGCATGCACCCCCAATATATGTATATTTATTTACCTATAAACTATATACATGTACTATTGTATATATCGTATATATGTCTGTTATAAAACATATACAATGATATGAGATAAAGATGAAGTAAACTCTGTTTTGAAAATTTATTTTATTTATTAATGGTACAAAAGCATTTCCAGTATCCCAGTAGACTGTCTTGCACACTGCCTGGGATGAGCATATCTCCCTGCTTTGAAGACTGCTGGTACAGGGAACCAAAACCGACCAGTTTCGTAACAAGCTGTTATATTATCTTTCTGCAGTTAGTATGTGTCCATCATGTCTCTCTTACTTATTGTTTGATTATATGAAATTCAGCATGTTATGTTAGATGTTATGTATAGAGGTGCTAGAACACCTTTTTTGAATCTAATCAGAAGTTACCTAGGTCCAAGAATGCCTATTGTGACAACAGGGGCAAAGGGATATTTTTGTACTTGCACACAGGGTCAGGTACAACACTGTAGTGTGAAGATTGTCTGTGGTGGTGTGCACAGCTCAGGGGAGTTGGGTGCACGGTTTAATTGCTTCGAAATGGACATGACTGGTCAGAGTGCTGACTGGATTTTAGGTTTACACAGATTGTGCAACAATTTATACAGCTATTATGGGTGGTTACAAGAATCAATGAGAAGTGTTGAAGTTGTATGGTTTTTAATGGATTTCCAACTGTACATTGTCTGCAGAATAACCTTTATCCTTCCTACTCATTAGAACTAACTCTGCTCCTTTCTTCCTTCAGAACTCCAGGATTTGAATCTCTTGCTTTTCACTGGCCTCCTATGATCTAATTTATTACTCAAACTCTGAATACTATCCTTCCCAATATTCTCATATTGTGTCACCTCCTCAGGGTCAACTCCCTAGAAAACTTTCCAATTTCTTGTGATGTAGACAGTGCCAGAAAATCTTAGATAGCTTATGTTTTTCATGTTTTTTAACTAGTCCAGGAAGGTCTGGATTACAGGCTATTATTTGTATGTTAATGGATATCCACTTGAAAGAATCTATTCCTACTTTACTCTTGTAAACTCTTTTACACAAGTACTGTGGTAACATTACAATAATGAGAGAGCAGTCTCCCAATGTTTGGAAATGATGGAAATTTTTGTAATAACTACAGTTTCTGTGGCTTTCCTTTTTCTATTCTAAACATAATTTTGTCATTGGAGGATGACTTGTGGTATGGGATGCAGTGGATCAGTGTTCATAGACCCTTTGGATCTAAGGCTGGGTGTTCATCCCACTCACCAAATCTTACTGAGATGCCTGAGTCAGGAGCCTAGTAGTCAGTGATGAGATACACCTTCATAGCAGCTGGGCCCATGGATGGCCTGGATGGCCTGCTGGGCGAGCCTCTCTTCACTGACAGTGGGAAACTTCAGGTAACAACACTCAGGTGGCTCAAGAAAGCATGACAGGTTAAATGGGTTGAATCTCAGCTTAAATATCTATCATTCATTTGCTGGAAATGGTAAGGATGCTGATGTCCCTGGCCGGTGTCAGCATTGCTGCTTCTCTGGTCTTCAGAGCCTTTGCATAACAGAGGCGTGACCAATTGCTTAAATGTTTCTCACAACATTTTGCCATTTTGTCTGATGGTAACCATGTACTTTGTGGTGTAAGAGCAGTTCTTTTCTTTGCCTGACACTACTGAGTTAGTACTTTTTTACTTCATGCAAGAGTCAGTATGTTTTTTTGGAAACAGCCTAATAAGAGAATGGTGTCAGAGCGAAGGATCAGTTCAGTGACTTCATCAGATTGTAACAGTGCATGAGCAGTAACAGCTTAGTGTCATTATGATCAAGTTACTCATTAATGCTGTAGTCCTTAAAGGTGGGTAATGCTGCTCAGCTGACACCAGAAGGGAAGAGTACAGCCCAGAAGGACCCTGTAGCAATAAAGATGCTTGTTGTTCGTTGCTACCTGTCCTTCTGTTGAATTCTTGCTCTGTCTGTTGAAAACAGATACATTACAATATTAACTAATACACATTAGTATTACCCATGCCTAGACACATATACACTATACAGAGGAATAAGAGTCTTAAAAGCACTGGGAACATAGGAAGGGTTAGTTTTCATCAGATGCTGGGCACCTTGATTTCAGTGTTCCCACTTCAACAATATCAGTTAATAAGTTATTCAGGACTGCTTGAAATTATGCCTATAAGGTCTTTATACTGCAACATAGTATTTTGCAACCTGTTTATGTTTTGTATTCTGCAGGAACTTGTTTTCAGAATTACGGTTTTAAAAAGTGTTGCTACGCTTTCAAACCCAGCCTTCCCTAGAGATTTTATTTCAGTTGCATATGTCTTGCACAAAGATGAAATTTAATATCAACACACTGTAGAAATCTGAAGAAAAGCCTGATGTAGCTTTTCTGTGTGTGTTAGCATCATTATCAAAGATCTTACACTGGCATTAATTCCTGATAAACAGCAACTAGTGAGTTGTTGGGGTTTTTTTTTCCTCAGTATACTGATTTTAGGCCTAAGTCTTGTGTTATACTCAATATTTCAGGATCAACTCTAATAAAATCAATAGATTTGCCAAATATGATCAGGGTAGGAGTGAGTCATCCCTTAGTGCTCTGTCTATCCCCTTGCCTCTAAAAATAGTGTCTGAATCATCTCAAATATTGAGAATATTAAAAGCAGATTTAGCAAAGAGTGACTGTGAGCATCATGCCTGTTAGTGAGCCAGAAGCCTCCTGTCAGTCATTGTTCAACTACCATAATTTTTGCTATACCCTTTTTATGTTCAGTAACCACAGCTTTAGGTCATTTTCCATGACAGAGCATGCCTTTTATTTTCCTGATAGCATTTGAATATTCTAATACTGTTTTTTCAGCCATCTCATTCTTTCCACACTGTAACACTTTAATAGTTTTGTTGGTCAGATGATGCTCATTTCAGTCACCTGCATTTGAAAGGTCTGAGGATAGCTGGCTTAGTACATGAGCTTGGAAGGGTGCGATGCAGGTCCTACAAGACTCCCATGCCCTTTGGACCCACATTGAGGGATGAGTGAAACACCTGAGATGCATTTTCATTGACTTTGTGACTTGACGTCTTCAAGTCTCCAATATCCAACTTTTCTTCCTGAGGTGTTTTGAAGTACTGAGTTTAAAACTGAGGAAGACGTAGGAGTAGTACAGTGAAATGATCTTGTGCATGTTTGTTCTGGATTTCTTGCTGATCATGATGCTCACTCAACAGATGTGTATTTCTCAGCAAATGTATATTTCTTTAAAATGTATTGCAGCCTTGTCCTTTATGATCTGACCATGCTCCCCAGTTTTCAGTGTCAGGATCTCCCATAGTTGACTATGTAGCCTCCATTAAAGAATGACTGATACCTCACTGTTGATATGGTTTTATAATGAAAAACAAACATGTTGACTGAGGCAGCTTAAATGTCAGCATCTACATATAAGGTGCATGTTGAAACTTACGTTACAGGCAACGGAGATGTTGGAAATTGTTCAACTCCAGTACAGACACAGAGAACTAAGGCAATACCTGCTTGACTCTGGTTTTCCTTGGATGGAAGGAAATCTCACAGCTTTCCATCCCCAGTGAAGATTACCTCCCTCTCTCTTTTTTTTTCATAGGTAGACAGTTGTTCTTTTCTAGTGTATACCTAATTTGTTACACTTATTCCACCTTGTTTACAGCGAGTTAACACTACCATTAGTGATGCTAATCACTAGACAGCCTTTCAGCAGCTCACATAAAGCTCAATTACTTGTGGAGATAATGATCATCCCAGAAGCTCAGCCTGTATATACTAGCTGAGTTAGAGAATGAATTTTAAATGGTACGTTTGCTGTTGGGAGATGTGAGAATGTAAAATGCCCGAAGATGTAGGTGATCTGATTTTTGTGGTGCTTTCTTCTACTTGCCTGCCTTGGAAATTGACATGCTGAGTTAAGTAGCATCACAGACATTCTTCCAGTTAGGCTTTCAGGCACTACATGATTTATTAAAGCTCATGCTGATAGTGGTACATGGAGGAGTTTGAAAAGAACTAGTGAAGTACGGTTTCATTTAAAAAGATACATCTTCCCAAATTGTGAGAACAACAGTGAAAACATTAAGAGAATAGCTAGACTGCATTCTAGCAGTTGGCTTTCTTTTTTTAGTGTTTCCTTTCTGTTTGTTTTAAATGTATTATTCTAGATCTGTAATAGAATTTAAAAAAACAACTGTTCCTGGGTTTGGAACTATGTAGTCAACATGTATAGTGCGTAGAAATGCATGTTTGTCTATGAAAAAGTCTAGAAAGCTTATTTTGTAAAATGATATGACTGCAGCCTGAAAATGGTCATGGCTACAACACACACATAGTATGTCTGTGAGGTTTTTCTCCACAAATGTAAACATGCAGCGACTTTAAAAATAACGGAATTGATAAATCACCAAATAGCCATAATCATGATGACAACTGTTGAGCTTCTTTAGTGCAATGTATCTTTTTTTTTTCCCTTTAATTTTTAGTGTGCGCAGTATGGCATTTCATGGCGTAGAGAGAATGAAAGAAAGATAAGCCTTTTTGGTATTTCTTTATTTTTTTTCTGTTGAGAGGAAGAGCAATTCTCCAGGATGCTTGGCAGCATATTTTAAAGTGTAAAATCAGGCCTCTCCAGATGGATTTAGTGACTACTACTTGCTCTTCTACTCAGTGTTTCTCAACTCTACTGAGTTCAGTCGTGAGACTAGATTCAAGCTAAGAACAGTACTTTGAATTCAATCCTCAGTTACCTGTGTTTTTCTCTAAATCTTTGTATATGATTTTTCTTCAGTAAAGATTCTTTGACAAGGGAAAATTAAAAGTAGAATTGATTAGGAGGAAAAAAATACGGAAATGCGTTAAAAGATTGGAATTACTTTTGGAAGTGTTCAGTCATGATTCAGCAAGGAAGAAGGAAGGTCAACCTGATTTTGTAATGAGTGGGATATGATGGGGGAATCACTAATGACAAGTGGCAGGGGGGGAAAATAGTGATAAGTATAAATTTAAAGTTAATAAATATAGAAAGGTGGGAAAGATAGTTAAAGAATTCCCAGACAAAATATTTCAGGGTAGACAGTAAATATTGTATGAGAAGCCCAGTTGTGGTACAGGAGATAACATGACAGACACATTTATAAAATTATTATTGCTGATAGAATAAAAGCAGAAGTGTTCAATAACTATTTGCTTTGTGTGTGGAAAAAAATCTGTCCAACAAATGTACATCATACAGAAATGCCTGCTGATGACTTTCTGGAATGTTAGTAACTAGAAATACTGGTTAGAGATGGTTTCAAAGTAGATTTAGGTACCATCTAGTATATGAGAGCTGTTATGTTCAAGACAGCGATTTCAATAAAGGGGCCAAAAGGATGAAATGTCATGCTTTCTGAGAAGAATACAGTGTTCTTTTGTCTTCTTTAAAAGTGTAGGTCCATGTTGGATCAACAAGAACTAGATTTCAAAAATATTTCTCAATTTCACAGTCTAACAGATATCTCTCAGTAGCCTTCAGGTTACATTAATGAGCCTTTTAAGTACAGGAAACGAGAATCTCAGCCTCAACAACATCTAGTCCATCTCAGAAAGGGCCAAGGATACCATTTTTGCAGCATGTTCTTGGAAATTGGCAAACAAATGCTGTGTTACGCCATTGGCAGGAGATGGAGGCTAAAACTCTTTTTACCTTAATAGTTCTGCCTGGATTCCTCACACTGAAATATGGGCATTTTATCTGTTTTGTCATAATGTGATACAAAGAGGGATGCATTTCTAGGACAGTTTATCGTCTTCCTAAAGCAAACCATTTTTAAAAGCATAATGTTTTATTACTGTTTAGAAGTTTAGGATGCTCTTGTAGAAAGAAGAAAAAACCATTGAAAGACTCATGTATCCTTGTTAGTAGTTTCTGGATAAAGAAGTTTTACATAAAAGGAAAGCGTGTACATCTGTATGTGGCATGTACACAGGTCTCATTGCTCTGGGATTTTTAGAGGCAACCTGCTGCTTTGGTCTTCTTGACAGAGTCAAATGTGGTTATGGTTAGGTTAGAGCAGAGCAAAGACAATTGTCGTTACTTGAATGCGATTCATTTTCTTGTTCAAGAATTCCTTACTAGTTGAGTTCATCCTTGTACTCTGCTGTTTGTTTACATCTTTAATGTTAACAGTCTCGAAATGTCATGTGCACTCAACTGCAAACCAATAGAATGACCCCTGCCACGCAGCTTAGCATTAATACTGTTTTGTAGAAGGGGAAGATGTTAATAAGTGATTATATATAATTTCTGAGAGATGTCATCATTCTGCTTTTATCCCTAGTGTTGTGGGTTTTTTAAAAAATAATTTTAAAATGTAAAAAAAAAAAAAAAATTACCTACAGAAAGTAACATTTATGTGTAGAAAAGATTGTTTGTATTTTGGAAGTGTTAAACTTGTTTCAGGACT
>VXBL01003304.1:71600-153947 GCA_013400195.1 Aramus guarauna
TTGACACCTCACACACACACACACTCCTCCCCCCCCCAAAATGTACATGATCCAGACAGGAATAACACCACAAAGCTTGTTTATTTTGGCAATAATTTGGTTTCCCTGTAAACAGCAGTACTTATCCCCTTCCCAAGTGGGGATGCATTACTTTATTAAAGATCCCTTGGTAATAATAGTTTTAAAAATATTTAAATAAATTCTAATTAAGGCAGTGACCATGTTAATTCATAGGGGCTGAGAACCTAATTTAGTAGCTGTCTATTTTTTCTTATACCATTTAGGTTTGAGGTAGGCTTGTGTTTGAAATTTTTCCCTGCAATTTTGCAGATCTTATTTCTTTCCAGAGGAAACATCTGAAGTCCCTTCAGTGCCATGTTCAGTCTTTTAAGATGATTTCTGTCAATGTATTGTAGCATTCAGAGTGAAAATTTGTTTGATAAGATCCTTATTATAATATTTACATGTCTACTGATATGCAGTGTGACTGATAAGGTGACAGTATAAGGAACCACATTTGCTCTAGTTCCTCTGTATCGCTTTCTGGTCGGAAGTCTGGCATAATGAAACATACCACCTTGAAACGCATAAAGTAGGTTTTTTCACTTCTGAACACTTTTCATTGCTTTATTTCTTTCTCACTGAACAAACGTAAATGTTAATGCACTCGCTGACGTGACTGCTGTGTTTTTTCACAAGATTAAGACTTGGGAGTTCATATGCAAAGCAACGTGCCAAACAGCTTTGATTATATCATGTTGATGACAGTTATAACTACAGAAGCACAGAATAAGGAGAAACAAAATCCTGGGAGTATATAAACAAACTAGATTTGGGTGTTCTTATTCACAGATGATATTCATCAAGTCTGATAAAAACAGCCTCCAATAATAAAGAAATGTACTTTGAAGTAAAGATATTCTTTGAAGTATGCCCCTTACCTGTATTGTTCTGTTGTCTGTCTTTCCTACTAATTTACAATTACTCGTTGTAAAAATATTAGATGTTTAAATTTAATGCTATTTGGGGGGGAATCTATATTTGTGCAAGCTAATTTAAAACTACTTAAGCTAGTAATAAACTGAATGAAATTATTTACTAGAGAGATTTCTATAGGACGACTCTTTCCTTGTACTTTTTACTTTGTATCCGTTTGGTGTACCCAACTGGGAAAGTGTTCGCTGTTGTTCTACCTACCTCTCCTATACTGATTTTCCAGCAACACTCTTACTTTTACAAGCATCTTTCAAAATATAATTGCATGTTATTATGAATATTACAGGGTATTAATCTATCTGAGTTCTTGCCTCATACTTAAGCCATTGTTTATGCACAAGGTTGCATTCAATAAAGGAAACCAGAGGAGAGCCTCAAAACATTTTTCTTTTCTTGTTGAATACTAGAGATTTCATTTAAAAGTGCTGTGATGGAGAGGCTTATTCCCCCCCCCCCTCAATCCTACCATTTGTCACATCCCCTGACTGCTCTCTCAGCAGTAGCAGAGTAGCCATTTCTACAGGATTGCTTATGTCTGGAACCAAATCTGGCGCTGTCCTCACTGTTTGGATCAGTGAATAGACGTGGTACGTAACAAGGGACTTGTGGGTGGTAACTAGACGATTCACATGAGCAAGGCATCACTTTCCTGTTTTCAGTGGTGAGCAAAGAGCGTCTTTCATCTGCTGCTGGAGCTCTTGCCATCAGATTTACTTTTTAAAATTGTGTTTGGTTGTTGCCGTAGAATGTTTCTCTTAGAAGTTGTCAAAATACAGACATTAGGATAAATTCAGAGGTGAATGTAGAGCTTTTATACTATTAAATCAAGGCCACTTAACGTTGCTTTTGTTTTCTTCCTCTGCTTCCGAAAGCACAAGTTTGTAATATCAAGATTATCTTAATCTTACTTAAAAAAAAAAATTGAGGGACAATTAGAAAGACATGACAAAAAAATGTAGTAAGGGAATAGGGAAGAGTCTAAACTGGTGGGTAGCATCATTGCTGTAGCTCATGCCTCTGTGCCTTTTGTGAGTTACTGTTAAGAGTTTCTGTAATTAGAAAGTAGAACTAAGCTTAGAGCTGTTGTGCAGATTTATATGTAGCACCTTTGGGTTTCAACTTTTACCTAAAACACATGGTATTAAGAGGCACTACATTACAAGAACGTTGCATATAACAATGCTTCCCCTCGGCAAATGCCATCTCTTCTTTCCTGTGAAAAATTGTGCTTGATAGAGCTGCGTGCTGGTCCCTGCACTTTCTATATGCTTAGTAACAGCATGGATGAAAGATGCCTAAACAGCTGTGGGGCATGTAGTAATGCTGGATAACTGTGTAGTACTCAAGAGACAAAATTAATCTGCCGATTCATGATGTATCTAGTGGAAATCCTGTAATCTAATGAGCAGTTTAAGGTTTTCCTTGGAGAGCCTGTTGATGTAATTGAATAGTGCTTACACTCAATTAGTTGATAGCACGTAAGGTAGAAAAGGCAAAGAGTGGTGAGGGAAAGTGAGACAAACTCATGTGTTCCCTGAGGTGTAAAAGAAGAAGAATTTGGAGAGTCAAATGAGGAACATTTCAAAACCCATTTTCATTTTCTTCAGCACTGGTACAGGAAGGGAGTTTCCATCCATCCTAAGGGCTTGTTTGGGTAAGCATGGACTATTTTTTAAGGATTAGGAGGATTTAGGTGCTTGGAATTTGTTTTGTTACACATTATTTTGATTAAATGAAAACATTTGGACTTCATTAAATTAGTTTATCTGGAGCTGTTCAAGGTTGAGTATCGTGCAAACAAATTAGATGATGTAATTACAGGGACAAACTGTGTATCAGTGGTTTCCTAGCTTCTTTGTTGATGATTTCATGCCCTATTCTTGTGTTTCCAACCCATAGCCATGGCAGCTTTATCAGGATTCATGTGGCAAATGTCCTCTTTTTTCCTATGCATTCAGCCTTTCAGAGACTCCTTGTGGGGGCATCTCAAAGCACCTTCTCTGCTTGGCTCATTTTGAACAGTGATACCCAACATGCTATGCCAGGTTGGGGGGAATTAAGGCCTTTGGTTATCAAAACTTGTTATTACCAATTAATTGCCCAAGTGTGAAAAGATTACTTAAAATGTTTGTAATTCCTTAAACCTTTCTCAACCTTTCTAAAGGATGGATGTTCATTTATATTAAGAAATCGTTAAATTTGTTCAATCATATGTTGGCTGATCCTTAAGAGACAGTTGAGAGACTTGGTTTACAGCAGATCTGAGTGAAGAATTCGTTGCCTTTCTTAGGTCTGTTAATACTTTCTTTGTTTTGTTTGTAAGATACCCATGTGTGCATTGAAATTTCTTGTTGTCTTGTGCAGACCTATCTCTGCATTTTTATCGGGCTCCAAGCAGCTAGAGGGTTTCACACCATAATGGATATTTGTATTTCCTTTTTTTTTTTTTTTCCCCTTTTCAGAGGAAATGGCAACAGCCCAGTGAGACTCAGGCTCCAGTGCATCCTTTGTCTGAATGCCGGTTGTGAACATACGTGCAAACCCATCGTCTTCTAATGGTCTCTCCCAGTGCATGGGTCTGTTTTTTGTTGGGAATGTCCCCTAAGCCTCTGGCAGTGTTCAGCCATTCTGTTTATTTAAGCTCTTTAACCTCAATGACAAAACAAAAAACTTTCATCAGAAGTTGAGCTGTTCAAACATACCCTGGCTTTATATCCTGTTGCTATCTTAAGTGGTCCTTTCCCTAGGGCTCTTCCATCTTTGTTAATCTAAGATTCCCAGAGCCTTGTTGAGGAAAAGTAATGTTTCCTTCCTCTGCCTTTTTGGAGGCTTATCCCCTGCTTCAGCTCACTTTTCTCAAATGGTCTGTGTGTAATTCCAGCTCTGGTGAAGTTGTATGCCTGTGATTTCCAGTACCAATGTCATAATCAGATGGCCTTTTCTCCTGGCCATAAATGACCTGAGGAAACATCGTAAATAGTGTGTGTGAGCTCATTATGCCTATTTAAAATTATCTGATATTTTATTTCAGTGTGTTTCATTCTTCATTTTTTGTTTTTTAAGTTCTCATGGTATTTGCCATTTGAGATTATCAAGTTTTCGGTTTAGCCTGGTGATCACATCATATTTGTTTTTACATGACTAAGTATAACTTACAATTGTATCTTTCAGAATTTTTAATTTTTTTTATTACAGAATTTTATATTCTCTGAATAGATTTAATGTATTCTCATTTAAAGTTCATTTCTCATACATTAGGCCAGACCTTCAAGAGATGTAAATAAATATATCTGTACATAAATCAGTTGACTGAGCGATTTGCAGTACATGATAATGTAGGCAACTTGGAATTTTTATTTTCTGTTCTATGTAAATACTGAGAAATTAAACATTCTTCATTATTTACCTCAAACTAGACCTTTCAGTAGCATTTGCACTTATTTGCACAAGTTGCTTGTGCAAATATCCACAGCAAACAGTTAGGAAGAGGGACATGAATAAACTCTTTTCTTTTGGTATCTTACTTATCAGTATTTTAGCACGAACTTTTGTTGGCTTGAAGCAAAGCTGTTCACATGCTCATTGGTTACCCAGTGGGCTTCTGCAGGAGAGCAAAGCCTGAAGAGCATCCTGTAGTGCAGACACCCATGTAACATGGCTTTCCAGGCACTGACTGCTTTATAGGAACAGGAGCTTGGAAGAAAATAATTTATTTATCAATTTATTTTAGCGGAAATACTGGGTATATTTATGTTGTTTAAAAGCTGGATTTTGCACGTTACCTTGTGCTTCAAGGCTGGAAGGAGGAGGAAGAAAATCTATGGAGTAGGCTTCTTGCACTCAAGGAATTCCTCAGTGAGACTATTTCTGTTTGCCTTTGTTTCACTGTACTACTTTGAAGCACCAAAGTGCTGTCCCCTTAATGCTACTTTACACTATTTCATTGTACTTTTACAGGAAAAAAATTTTGCTCTTGTGAGACTCCACCTGGAGTACTGCATCCAGCTCTGGGGGCCCCCATACAAGGAGGACATGGAGCTCTTGGAGTGAGTCCAGAGGAGGGCNAAACCACCTTAGCTTTGAACCTTGTTCAGGCAGATCTTTACAAGTACCTAAAATTCTTTGTCTGTTGTCACCATTGCAGTAAACCTGCTTGTTTGCATCTGCTCAGGGAGAAATGTTACCAGAGACAGACAGCTGTCATGTTTTTCTTACTGTGAGGGTCAAAAATCCTTCATTTTGCCCTGAAGTAAGAGCAATTCTGTATGGTTGTCTTTTATACACTCAGATAAAATCACAACAGCATTGGGACCCAAAAAAGTGAGGCCTGTGCTGCTGTGGGTAAGCGTTCCAAAGTCAACCAGGCTTTTTAGTACAGTGTTACAGCTTGAAGTACTTTCAGTCAGTTTATATGAAATGAAAATAGGAGATAAGATGAGAAAAATATTAAATATACATTTGAAGAATGGAGTGGAATAACAATTCTGGCTGTTTACATTTGTGTGTAGACCTATCTGGCAATCAGGCGTCACTGTTCCAGACCCCGTCAATACAAAGTGAGGGTGCTCTGTGATGAGCACTGTTTCTTGAGCACTTTTCCTGGTCCAAGTGAATTACGCAGCTGGGTTGGAACTCCTTGGACTGCTGAATGTCCGACTTCTTGCAACACACAACACATAAGGTTCCTTTTCCAATACTGATGGTTTATGATATTAATAATAGCAATAGGCTGCAGTTGTCCAGAGATTACACCATTTGGAATAATAAGCACTGGGTTTCTAATTACTTTGCAGTATCCACAGTTTCTCATTTTTATTGTAATTCAGTATAGACTGAGCAATACCAATCCTGCAAAATGCTATAATTATTGTAAAGTCTAGTTTTTTATTTATTTTTACGTCAGAATCTTATCTTAAAACTGACAAATGGATACTGTATGCTATTCCTCCAAAAATCTTTGATTTCTGAAAAAATGAACTTAGTTTGTCTTGAACAAAAACCTACAGTAACTTTTCCTGTTGTTTTTACATCATTTAGTTCTTGAAAATGTTGACAACTCAGCTAGATTATGGTTGATTATGAAGTCCTGCATCATATTTTTTAGAAAGTGCTGAACCATGCTTATTACTGTTTGTATCTCTGAGTTAAGAAATACTTTTCATTCGATGTTGACATTTTTCATTTTTCATCTGATAATTTATATTACTGTAAATGTGGAAGTACTACATGACACAGAAGTAATTACCCATGTCTTTATATTGAAGTTAAAATATTTTCATACCTTGGAATTTGTGTCTGAAATCATTTGAGTAGAATCTCTCAATATTTTTATGATCTTCATGGGTAGGTATACAATTTAGCTTCTTTCATCTGAGAGATAAATGTTAAGCAAAAATCTACATACATAGTAAGACATGGTTTTCCAGAGAACAACGAAAGCTTACAGTGAAAATGGAAAATTTATCCCCAGTACTGTCTACTCTCTGCTGAGTTTTTCCCCAGTCTTCCAGGGAACTGTAGGTCATCCAGGTTTTTCAGAAACGGGAGGCTGACTAAATAAGAGGAACTGTCCCAAAGTGTGAATAAGAGGTGGAGCTAGGCACCACGTTAATTTAGCATCTTGCTTAACAGCATAATGAAATAAAATAGCTGGGATTTCAAAGGGAGGAATGTGCATGTCATGGAGAGATGATGTGAACCAGGCAGAGGTCAAAAGGAGGGTTTGTTATGGAGAGAAGATGCGAACCAGGCAGAGGTCACAAGGAGGAGAAGGGAAGTGGTTCTACCACAAGGCAGTCAAAATCACATGTCAGATAATAGTTGTTCCTCAGATGTTGGAATAACAAAGGGCCCCAGCCCTGTCCCTTTCCTCCTTAACTTCTGTGTGATATGTGGTCAGATAATACTAAAGCTAAAGTCATTAACAATATTTTTCTTTCTCTTTTCATTTCAGTTATTTGCCACCTTCCATGCATGAATGGAGGCCAGTGCAGTTCTAGAGATAAATGCCAGTGCCCTCCTAATTACACTGGTAAACTTTGTCAGATCCCTGTGCAGACTGCCAATACGCCAAAACTGTACCATCACCCACAACAGGTGAACAAGGCTGTAGGATCACAAATTATCCACTCTACTCATACTTTACCACTGACGATGTCTGGACAGCAAGGTGTAAAAGGTAATTTCTTTCTTGATAGATATTTTTTCCTTTGGAGTTGATTTTATTAACTAATTTTGGGTATCTAGCCAGTAATGATAATGATCTGTCTACATAGTTTGAATCTTGACACCACAACTTGAATCATGAGCTCACTAGAATGACTGGAAAGTATTTTGCTCAATGACTGAAATAATAAGAAATAATAGCACTATTGAAAAAAGCTTATAAGTAAATTTACTTTGCTTTATGGTGGAATATAATGCAGATTTCAGAGTAAAAGGATAATGCAGGGGACTTCTTCCAGGGGTGTAGACCTGTTCAAAAAGAGAATGATTGTGGCTGAACGGAGTCTATAAATTGCAGTATACCTAGATACAAAGTTGCAGGTGATTCCGTGGTTAATAGCAGAGGGAAGAGACAGTGCTTTTCAACATAAGAAAATTTAAATCTAATGTAAAACTAACAATACAATCCATGTTTATCTTTGCTATGTCATTTGGTAAAATTCTATAAGTTAATTTTGTGGTGAAGATAGGTCATCGTATGATTTAGTTAAATATAGCATCTGTTTAGGTCATATATTAATATCATAGAAAAAAATGGTAAGGATTTCTTATTGCTAATGTTGTGAAGAAGGCAGAGGATCAGAAACAATAAAAGCTGTGATGTTAATCAGATTTTGCCCACTCAAAGGAAGTTCAGTCCGCTTCAGGTTTCCATTTCCCCAATACTTTTTTGTGAGGTGACAAGTTCTGAGGACCTTGAAGAGAAGTGTTGAATTGTTTCCTGTGTGTCCTGTGACTCTAGGTAGCATTTTATCTGGGTGAGATCCTGTCCATGTGGAAGAACTGCAATTCAGTTTCACAACGTATGAATTAGTGTGAATGTTGTTTGTTTGAATTGCCAGATTGATGTGGTTTTTTGGGGTTTTTGTTTGTTTGTTTGTTTGTTTTCCCCGAGGGTAATTTTATGATTATCTCTCCAAGATTGCTACCTCTAAATAAAGAAAGTATAGGGGGAAAGATGTGAGGAGACTCAGTTGTTGGCAACCAGCTCCTGAATAACTTTGCTAAAAGAGGCCAAACTATGTATATGTTTGTAATAAATATAATCTAATGTAGTAATTCTGTTTTCAGACAGGGACATAGCTGTGAAGGAAGTGTTGACAGTATCCTTCTGGAAACACAATATTTTATAAATACTTTTTAAGTACCTGCTCCGTCTTTTCAATGGATTTTTTTTTTCCTAGGGACTGCTACACAGTCCATTGGGAAATAGTTTTCACTGACATGTTGGAGTATTAGTCCCTAAAGCTCCCCAGAACTTTTCAGACTCTAAAAAGAAAAAAAAAAAAAAAAAAGAGGAAAGGGGGGACGAATAAGTGAATAAAGGAATATGATTAATATATAATCAGATTTAGAGTTGCTATCTTAAAACACACAATAGGTTTCTCATTGCTAAAGAATCTGACCACTTGAACATTTTTTTCCCTGACCTTCTCGTCCTCATCAGAACCATCAGGAGTTACAATGCTTTTTCTTCTCTTTCCACGCCCAAATGAGGATGTTGGACTGTGGAGAGAGGAGTGTTTCATTTCTTTCAAGGAAAGAATAAAGCAATTCATCCTGAAATGGCTGGCAGAAATAAAAATTAATCAGCACATCTAGGCAGTGATCCAAGACCTGGAGAGTATTGTGGTGATAATATTACATCTGAGGAACCAGCCTAAATTTGATGTTTTCAGCATCTGAACATCTCTAGGTGGATTGATAGATTAAAGCAGAGCAGAGCATATAGTCTTTAGATTTATCAGCTGGAGAAATTAGTTGAAGGGCTCCCTTTTCATACATAAAAAAGTATGATAGTAAGTAGGGGTGAGTTTTGTTATTTTCACAGCCAGACTATGCTGTCTTGTCTTGCCCTGCAAAATGAGTCTAATAGCCTGAGAAGGGTTTTAGTGCTTCTTTTTGTAACGCTGAATCTTTTCCTTGTGGGTTTACCTGTAACAGAACTGATGTAGCATAAATTTTGCTTGCCTTCTGCAACAGACAAGATCTGAAGAGCCATTAAGGTCATGTCTTGCTGACTTTCTACTACCTTATTTCTGATATTTCTGTCTGCAATATATTGAAGATTTTCATAAATGAAATGATGCAGGGCAGAGTAAAAATAAGCTTTGAGTTTTTTTTAAGGAGTTCATATGTGAGACCAATTAATGCTGAAAATGTGCCTAGAGAAATGAAAATAATGTGAAATACCAAAATAATATAATTTTAAAGCAGCTAAGATAAATGAAATATGCTTTCTGGGAAATGGAGCGGTGAGGTTGAAGTTTGTAAATAAGAACTGAAAATGCCTTATCAAGTTTCACAGAACAGTCTGGCCTCCTGTAGGCAAGGAGACAATTCAGAAGACTCAACAATCTAGTATGCGTTATAGAGAAAGCATGTCAAATGATATTAGTTGGTTCTCGATGTTTGGAAGGGGTATTACATCTAATGGATTGACTGGCCTTGAGTAATCTGTGTACTTGCTGATGAGAGAGACCTAGCCGGACATGGTAAATGCTAACTTTGTTATGCAGCTTACAAACTGTGAAACTTTTTACNTAATTTGAGCTACATGTTTAATGGGCATTTTGTGTTTCAGTGAAAAGAAGCTTGAGGGTCATAAACAGTTCTGTGCGCATTAAGTTGACTGGAGGGTCTCAATCTATATACCCAGACTTAAAACTACAACTGCATTTAAAAACGGAAGTATCTGAAAAACATTTCCTCCCTCTTTATCTGCCAAATCTTGAATTCAGAGTTCAATGAAGGGAGTGGTGGTTTTAGATGGTTGACATGCTGGCAAGTGTTGCAGGGGCAAACTCAGGACTTGGCAGGTATATAAAGGTGAAGGGATGAAGTCTGAAGCTTTTTCTGTGTTCCAGAGAAAGATGATGGATCTGAAAAAGAAAATAAAGCTTACTATATATCCAAAAATAACCCAGTGGAGTTTGAATTCTGGAGCTTTGAATGGGATTCATATTACACAGTATGACCACAAATATTAATGTCACACCAGCCAGTTTGGACATCCATGTTTATGTAGCAGTCTTTACAATGCTATAATGTCGTTCTTTCCTGTGTGAAGAGTTTTGATTTTCTTCTTTGTGAATGAGACTCTATACATTCTTTCAGCCTTCTCTCTAACCCCCAAATTTGGGCTTTTTTTATATTTTGGTCACTTCAAGGCACTCTATTAAAATTCTAATGTCCAAAAAAGACATGCCTTAGAGGTGCCTAAGATCTCTGTTTTGACATATTTTATTACCAAGTTTAATGTGTTTTTCCTTCATTTATTTTAGTGAAGTTCCCTCCTAACATAGTGAATATCCATGTGAAACATCCCCCTGAAGCCTCAGTTCAGATCCATCAAGTTTCAAGAATTGACAGCACATCAACAGGACAAAAAGCAAAAGTACCTCAGCCGGGACATCCACAGGTCTCTTACCAAGGTCTTCCATATCAGAAGACCCAGAAAGGACATACTACTTACACAAATCAACAACCCATTCCTCATATGTTTCCTGTTTCAGTTAAAACTCAGCTTGGGCGCTGCTTCCAGGAGACTATTGGGACACAGGTAAGAAATGTTTGCTAAGGCTTTGAGACACATAACTTTAAAACAATATCATAAAAGAATTTAAAAATTCTTCACCAATAACAGGCAAAGGATGCATTTGACATTCTTTTCCAGAAAATTCTTGTGAGAATGGACTGTAAAAGGTTTTAGAAAATAACATTCTTCTGAGCCTTCTTCTCCTTCAAGCGAATGTCTATTTTCTGTGGATTTGGATCCCTGACGTTCTGATTTCAGTTATTCTAGCCATAACTTCTCCATTTATAAGCTATTTCTCCAAATTCAGAAACATGACTTAAATCCTAGCTCCATCTCTCCTGATTGAGCAACTAAGGTTACACCACCTTCCACAGCTTGTACTGTCCTTTGGTTTAACGAGTGTTTTTGCACGTGTATCTCAACAGCCAGTGTTTTTCAAGGAGTTGCAGTTTTCATTGAAATTCCTATCCAGCAACTTCGTATGTTTTACAGTATTGTAGGCTAATGTTTTGAATCTGTTCAAATGCGCCCATTGAATGGGGTAGAAAAATCATGAAAGCCAGTTGAGTGTTTGCTAGAGCATTAAAACCTTAGTTAAGTTTAAAAGAATATGTTCACATGAGGTTTTTTTTTTTAATATGACTATTCAAAATTGCAAATCTTCTTTCAGCTCTTGAAACCACTTTGTGACACAGCATTATCATTTTTGCATATTTGCAATTATATGTAAATATATGGAGAGAGGAAAAAATGCATTTGTGAAGAGATTGTAAAAAAGTTAGTAAGACCCTGTTATTTATTGCTTATCACCTTGCCAAAATTTAACTTTTCAGATCAATTTTTTTTTTTTAACATGCATGCCTCAGGCTGAAATTTTGTGGGAAGTTTCAGAAAAATTATTCATTTTGAGGGATGATGTTAGACTATGAATATGTTGCTTTACTCAGGCTAAAAAAATAATTTACAACTGTTTCAATGAAGATTTGGATCATCTGTATGCTTTGAAATATAAGCTTAAATTTATCAAAAAGGACGCTCTGGTTTTGGTCCTTCAAGTAACATGCACCCAAAGTTCACCAATGTTCAAGCATCTAAAAACATATCTATTTACAATATATTCCACAAACTTTTGTTAGATGTTTCCAGCAAAATTCTCCAAAGATTTCACCTGCACAGAGCATGGTCTGCCTTCCCCTCAAAGGGACAGCACCTGTCACCTCTGAAATGCAGGACTGGAGTAAAATGTCCTTTACACGTGTTTTTTCTAGCTGTCAGTGAATGCTGTGATGCCAAGTGTTAGAACTAACAACAAGGAAATTTTCTCATGGCTCCCAAGCAGCCTGCATACAACAACAAAAAAGCAAGAAGGAAGAGACCTCACTTACAGAGGGGCGAGGAGCTTTGGAGAGGATCAATGATAGGGAGCAGACAGGAGCAGAAGCAGGATGCAGGGTGAGGGTAACGAAGGTGGCAGATCCCAAGGTAGTGATAGCAATTACCTGCTGGAACCTCAAATTGAAATCACAGTTCCTTAGCCTTGGTCATCGTCCCTCAGCTTCAAAGAACTGACTTTTTTTTCTCGTAAAATGTTTTTCTTTTTTCCTTTCAGTGACTGGCTTCTACAGAGTATTGTAGCATTCCTACTAGTGACATAATTAACTCTAGTTTCAGAAGTCATTGCTGTGGAAGTAAAGATCCCAAAACCTGCTCATGCTATAGGCCATCACGTGAGGGTGTTTAAGAAAAATTAATTCCGAAAAATGCTATAGAAGGAGTAAATATAAATGTCATCATGCCTCAAAAATATTTCTAGAAGACCAGAGTTAAGTTTGTGTATGGAACATTAAAGGCCAGTGTTTGGTAATTGTTGAATGCTTGATTTGGGATTCACAGTGTTAATTTCTAGGGATGAAACCTTCACACTGGTCTGTCCTTTACTTTGTTCTTTTACAGGTGTTGAAGCACATGTTCAAATGAAAGTTCATGGATTTTTATATGACAAAATGAAGTAGGGCCTGTGTCAAACAACCATTTTGCTATATTTCCTAAGAATGAGAGATCTAACATAGCATTATAATGTACAATCATAAAATGCTGGAAATAATTGTAATAATTAATAGTTGTTTATTACTTATTTGCATTTCTATTTGCACTCATATATAGGGGAAGACAAAATTCTTTCCTCCATCTTAGATTTGGCAGTGGGTGCTGCTGCTTTTCTCTCTTACCTCTTATGCTTGATGTATTTCCTGTCTGTTCTTTTTGCTGCGTGAATGAATGAGGTATTTCGAATGACATATCCAAACTTGCAGTGTCCTGTGCATGCCCCTCACATTACAGTGCTTTAAAAACAAAAGCTTCCTCATCGCTCACCAGAAGACAGTAACACGCTTCTTTTAAAGGGGGAGAAAAGGAGAAACATGCTTGCATTGCCCTCATGCCTGACTTGGAATCCTACTAAATGCTCAGTCTCCTATTTTTATAATGGGGTTTTTTTGTTTCAGTATTCCCCTAAAAAAATGTGTCTTTGCAGTGCTCTCAAGAAAGGGTAGTGCCTCCTAGTTTAGAATAATGCATGTTCTAATTTTTTTTACAAATTTCATGGATTCTTTCAGTGTCAGTTGGAGAAGAGCATAGTAAGGATTTCAAAGGCCTTTTGTATTTTGATTTAATGGTTCAATTTAGAATTGGAGTTTTACTGTGGCATTTTGTAGAGCATTCATTTAAGACCTTGCCATAAATATAGATTGAAGTGACTCATTCACCTTTCAAATTTGAACCTGAAATGTTAATATGTTTTTCCTGCAGTCATGCAATGCATGTTGTTTATTTGTACGTTAAATATACCTTGAACTGGAAAAGACACTTATACTTTTTTCCCTCTTAAATAGATCTATTCTGAAAGAATTTGGTTTTCTGTTTCTTTAATATTTGCTTTGCTAAATATGAGGGTTCTCTTTATTTATTCAGATGAGCTGCTAAACTGAGCTTTCCCTATTAGTAGCAATGTGTTACAAGTCCTTTCTGGAGTTTATGCTGGATAATTTGGATATCCATGCTGTTTTCAACAATCATCAGTGTTTATACATTTTTTTACAGGGTGGATTGTATATTTGGCTTCAGAAATGTTTTATTAAATATCCTGAGATTACTGTCTGTAGAACAGACTGGTGGAAGGATATGTGTGTGGCCTCTTGTAGGCAGATCAACCAAGTTAATAAAGACTTTGCTGAACTTAGTTTTGGTCCAGGCTAAAAGCATAGGATAAAAACAGTATCAGAATCTCTACTGTGGTTTTGTGAGTGTGTAAAGTCTACTATTCTATGTTTCTCTCCATCTCTTGTTCTCTCCTTCTTCTTTGAATTTCAGCTGGTCTTCAATTACAGGTCTCTGATTTTAATCCTTTGTTTTTTTCACAGCCTTCTGTGGGCTATTTTTCATCTCCCAATGCATTCTTCCTCACCCCACCTTAGTTAAATTCCTTTAATGTATCTTGTTCAAAAACAGTAGTCCTGCAAAAACAGTAGGGTAGTCGCTATACTCAAATCCCAAGACAGCCAGCACATATTTTCTGCAGTGCGTTTCCAACAGAGCACATACTGTTAAGTTAGCAACTGGAGTCACCCTGAACTGAAGCTTGGAGGGCGTTATGGTACAGATAGTTGAAGAACCGGGTTGTATTCTTAGGCCTCTGATCACTCCTAATTAATATTATAGAAATTCTTCCAGACCTCCTACTCACTTAGTTGTCTGTAGTATCATAATTGACTATAACCAAAAGCAGCAACCATGAGAAAAGGGTAGTAAAAGGCATGGGAAAGATGTCCATCTACAAGCTTAGAAGGACAGGACAGGAGGAAAGAGAGAAGGGCTAGAGGAATGAAATTTCTTAGTTTAATTAGAATAAATAAATAAAGATGTAAGTTTTCATAAATAGATATACACATATATGTATGTATGTGTTGCTCAGTTGTGACTGTTTTCTGAAGTGTCCCCAGCATTGGGATACGAAGTGGAAAGAGCAACTGTAAAAGTAAATATGGGGGGGAAGGGAAAGTAATATAGGAAGCAAATAGTGTTCTGAATGGTGCTCTTTTTGACTCAAGTCAATTCACTTTTCCTCGTTGCCTCTCTTTTCTGTGAGTTGAACACTTAGCGATTATTTCTCCTCTGGGAGATGTTAACGATAATTGCTCCAGGATAGCTTACTGTGTTACATGATAGCTTACCATGATATGTTGCATACAAAAGTTCTGGTTCATCAAATGCTTTCCTAGTACCAAAAAGATTTTTGCGGGATATATCATAAACTAGCAGTTAAGCTGCAGGCTGGAAACTTATTGTTGTCATAAAAATATAGGAAACCTTTACCTGAACTTGAACCTTGTATATAGAAAATGATGTTGAGAAAATAGAGACTTGACATTGGGAAACAGATACAATGGAATCAGTGGGACAAAAATCCCACTTAAGATGCAGAACAGTAGATTTGTGGAGAGCACTGTAGGTTATGGTGCTTCCAAACACTGGAGATGGGACATGGTGTCTGTCCTGCAAGGTCCCTTACAGCCATGTAGTTCTGTGTTTCTGAAATCCATGGAGTTGGTCATCTTACACCACTGATTCTCTAAGTCCTTTAAAAAGCAAGCAAATAAGGGAGATTACGTTTCTTTTCTTTAATCCCTCCTCTTCAGCTGCTTTTCATTTTAATTCTAATAAAAATGCCTTTATTATGACATGGAATATCTTGTTATTTCCCAAGATACTTCTATAGTGCCAGTGGTGCACCTAGTAAAGATTGTGTTGGTAATCTCGAGTCCTGTTAATTTTGCATATGATTGCTTTGCATTTAAATAGAGAAAAGAATGCAGATGCCTACTATCTGTCAAAATTTATATAAACAGAATTAAGCACCGCTTTTTGCCTCCCTTTAAGATCACTTTGAAGTATCTACTTAAGTATATTCATGTGTTTTCCAATGTTACTGCATTTTGGTATTTTGACTAAAAAAGTCTTTTTTCTAAATTTGATTTGGTCTCTTTTTTTGCTAAACTGTAAAGAGGGAGGCATTTTTTGCAAAGCAGCAAGAAATTGGAGAAGCTGGTATTTCCAAATTTCTCTAAAGCAGGCTCTTTCTGACTAGATGCACAGGCAATGCTGTTCTCTTCAGCAGATATTTTTGAGTATCAGTTTTACCAAAGGAGACTTCTGATGATCTCAGCATCTATAATTTAAGAACAAAGTTTAAGAGTTGTTATTCTAAAGAGAGACAGGCACTGAGGTTGGTTACCTGACTGAAGGCAACATATGCCAAAATGTCCAAAAGAGAAGCTGGCTAAGAAGCCATGTCTGGCCATGCTTGTTCATTCCTCCTCACTGTTCCTCAGGTGTAACTGCTGAGAATAGCTGGACTACTCGCTAAAATGTTCACTGAAAGAATTTCAAAAATACTGTCTTCTGATCCCCTTGTTTTGTTGGGGTGTTTTAAATTCAGATCAGTTCCAGATTGCAGTTTTTGGGGGCTCTGTCGCACTCTTCGCTTGTCAGTTGTTTGCTGAATGATGCTTTGTGCTTCCCTTGCAAAGTACTTTGAAAGTTGCAGAAAAGATCCATACTTGTGACAGCGCAGTTGAGAAGGATGCCTGAATTAGAGTTGTTCTGGTATTGTGAAGTGAAATTTGGTGTATTTGTTATAATACTTTGGAAAATCATATTCAAGAAAAACAAAATATACCACCTATAGCAGACAATAGAAGCATATTTTGATAGATTTGTTTAAAAAATAAAACTAAATAACATTAATGGTGAACACTGTTAAAGACTTTATTGACAATTATAAGGCCTGTCCATTTTTCAGTGTGATCAAAACACTCACGCATGCGTTCAAATGTGTTTCAAATGCTACTTAGTTCTGATAAATAACAAGTACATCTGATAAACAGATGTTAGTTAATCAGCATCTTTAGTGGGATAAATTTCTATGGAAATAGTTTATTTAATACTGTGTTTCAGTAATGTGTTTTACAGGAAACCTTTGTTTTGGTTTGAGCGACACCCTTCTCTCTGCTGTCAGAGTTGGTAGAATACAAAAAAGCCAAGTGATAGGTGGCAGTTAGAAAAGGTCAGAAATTGTTGACATTGTATCATGGTAAAGATTCTGACTGCAAATGATTAAGTTTTATTTCACTTGATTCACACAAAGGTGTAAACTGATCATGTACTTAACTTTGAGACTATACATGAAGCTTTAGGAATTGGGCTTAGATCACTGAGTTTTTCACGATGGGAAATATTAAACAAAGGCATCAAAGTTTTTGACCAAGAAATCAGAGGAGCAAAATGTGTTGATAGCTCTTAATGCATAATCTAATGTATCGATACTACTGTATGCAATATGATCATACTGTATGTCATCTGGAGGTGATGACAGTAGTAATATGCCAGTTGAAGTTACTCATTCAACTGTATAAACATCCCTGTTGGACCTCAGATTTAACAAAACATTTCCTATGGAGGTAAATTTCAGGTATTTTCATTTTTTGACAGCTGTATGAAATGAACTTCCCTATTTATATTCCTTAGGCAGGAAAAATGATACAAGTAAAATTATATGCTTCATACTGGTTCATACTTTTTCTCTTAGAGCACTTTTAAAACCTTTTTTCTTTAGAATGGTCTTAAAAATACCATCTCATAAAATAAAATAACTGTCTGGAATTCCTTGAAGCTCATGGTTTGGCTTCTGAAGTTTTTAAACAAATAGACTGTCAGAAATCAGTGTGGATTCATTTCCAGGATTAATGCTTCATTCGCAATAGATTCTTTGCAAGATCAATACCCTGAAATATCAGAAGATTAAAGATGTATCGGATACCAAAAACACCAAACATTGTTTTAATTACTCAAATAGAAGAAAGCTGGATAATTTTTACTTGCCTATGAAGAATGTTCTGCTTAAGCCAAAACAAATTCTTTACCAGTTCTTTTAGAATGTCTGGAAGTATTTAAGTTTCTCTCCTCTGCTTATGAGACAATGCCTGTTAGTGAGCCAGTGCTACATGGGATAATACTCTTCATTTGTAACAACCTGTCATTCAACTGGTCAGTAAGCTAATTAAGTGTGTTTGTTAATTGTTTCAGTAATACGGTTTATTAAGTTCGAGGTTTCTTACTCTGTTTGTCGTGCCTATAGGAAAAAAAAAGAAGCAACAATCCAAGGCCTGTGCCTGTTGAATAGTTTACAGAAAGTTAAACAGTGTATCCATTCACTTCTGCTATTGTGGTATGTGAAATGCAGTCTTTTGAGCTGAATCCCAGAGTCATTAGCTATTAACTCAGGCAAAGCACCTATCGATTTCAATCATAGTTAATCATGTGACACTCCTTTATTTATGCCCATATTGTGGTTTTAACTAACAGCTCGTGACAGGGATTTGTAGATGGGTCACACAGGAGTGGGAGTCCCAGAAAACGTCGTGGTCCCTTGGCCAGAATCCTCTGTGACTGCCCTGAGACTAATTGCCAGACTGGGCTATCTACCGCACTTTACAGGGAGCTGAATGAGTTCCTTCTACTGCTACAGCAGAGGGATTTTGAGGATATAATCCTTCCTTTTCCCTGGCACTGGAAAACACATGAAACCCTGGTGGTGGCAGCGCACAACTCAAGCACTGTTAGTGCTCCAAGACCGTGGAGATGGGGCAGAGGCTGGAGCCTGGACAGAGGAACAAAGAGTTGATGTGGCTTGGGGTGGCCTTTGTGCACCAGCACAGGGTCAGCCAGAATTTCAGTCTACCAGGGGGAATATTCAGTACTTCCTTCAGTTATATAAAATACTGGCATAGAAGCCCAGGCACGCATGGAGAAAAATATGTGGATTCGAAACAATACTTTCAGTGTCTGTGAGTGCTTTACCCAGGAAGAACTTTGTTTTATAGCAGTACCATGTGTGCCTCATACTGCTGCTACTGCTGAGCCTCTTTCAGCACAGTTGAGCTCTTTTATACCAATCCTTCATGACTATTTTGCCTTCTGAACCAGTAAGAATTATCTCCAAATCATAAGCTTGTGACAGATGTATCATTCATGAAAATCTGTTCTCTGTCTATGAGGAGTTTTCCAGAAGCCCTCAGGAATACAGGCTAGATTAGTTTAAAATGTGTGTGGATGATGGATAGAAAAGTGTAAGCCTAAGCTTAGGGAATGGCATCATCTTCATGCATAGTGCAAGCTCTGTCCTTGTGTTTAGCTTCCCTGCTTATTTGAGGCTCATACTTGTGTTGGAGTTGTGTTGAATGGTGAGACAAACTAAAAATAGTTATGGATTCACCCAAGTGACTTTTCCAGTCACTTGTGACTCAGAGACTAGAACAGACTGTCTGAAGAACTAATGAATTCTCCTCAGTAGTAGGAAGTGGATAACACTTTTGAGGTAGATAGAAATTACCTAAAAATTTTTGAGACCTGTAGAAACAGAGCTTCAGTTCATTGATGCTTAGGGTTTGTGAAAGGGAGGAGCATCTTAAGTAATAGTAGCTGGCTAGGAAACAGTTTGTGCAGTACCATGAGTGTTGAAAGTATCTGAAGCACTATTAGATGTACCAGAGAAATTGGGGTTTATTAGCCATAGAAGAACTCTCTGTTTCTGCTTGGCTTAGGACTTTGCAAAGCAGTCATTTTTTCTGATGCATAGCTCCAAAATTACACAGATCTTACACCACTAGGAGCCCCATGTGGCAGTTGCTTTTCCTCGCTGGCCAGTTTCTACAATGATCTGGAAGTTAACCAAATTATCATTGATTCTTCAAGCTTTAATTCACCACAGAGGCAGTGGGAGCAGCAGCTTTAATCATTGCCAGTTTTTACTGACAGGACTACAAACCACAGTTGCCAGATGACTCAGACTTTGGCATCCTTATTTTTGCTCATGGTTTTTATATGGAAATTTGAAAAAGTTATGACCACAGAGATCATGGTTTTCAGTAGAGAGCAAATGCTGTAGCACCACACCTAAACTAAAAGTGGGCTTTAGTCCATCTTCCTCCTCCTTTCTTTTTTTTTTTTTTTCCTTTGTTTTATATGCTTTTAATTTACTACTGTTAAATGACACCTTTTCTATTCTGGGGAAAAAGAAGAAAACCAGCCAGTTCATGATGGCATATTGGCTCTCATGTCACTGGAGTCTTGTCTTAACACACACAAGCTGCTGGGATGTGTCCTTGAGGCTTGTGACCTTACAGAGGAACACTGGGTGTTAGGTAATGTGCCTTGCTGCCCAAATGCTCCATTTCTGAGATCATAAGGGGAGGTGCAGCACCAGCCTTGATTCCTCCCACTTCTTTTCAGAGAGATGAGAGTTGTAAAACTGAGGCACAAGCCGGGGGGGGAAGTCAAGTACAAATTAGTTTAGCTGACAGTATACGACTTCAGTAAGTGGTTTCTCTTTCTTTGAAGAAGCAGTCCCGGCTCTAGGAAAGGAGTTGAGCAGCTGTAATTATAAAATAAAACCGAATAGCTGTGATTGTAAAGTAAAATGGTCCTTCCTAGAGCATGCTCACCTGGGATGTGGGTTGAGAAACCAGCATTGTGTAAAGGTGTAACGTGGATTCTCTAAGGCTTTAAGGCAGCCACTTGCAGGAGACATTATGAGTACTCTCCAGTTGAAAGATTTTTGAGCTTGTGGGAACTGCAGCAAGATCTGTATATCATCTAGCTAGAGGCAGTTGAAAGAGCTAGTTCCAGTTTTGAAACTAGCTGAGCTGCCACAGCGGAGGGAGTTGTGCAGAATTCCCTGTCTGTGCATCTTGACAGGCCTTATGAAGTGCCAGGCCAAGAGTTGCTTCTGGAAACACAGCAGACTCTGATCAGGAATGGTCAGTCTTGTACTAATCCTGCCAGTGCCCAAGCTAGGGGAGCACAAGACAGCCTCAAAGATGCAAGTTCCCATAGTGTAAGCCTAGGCCTGCATCTGAAAGATGAGACTTGCTTTGATACTTTACTGTTTTAACACAGCCAAACACATTCAGGCCAGGACTGTTTCTCGCCCCTTGGAATATGGGGAAACTCGTCACAAGACCCTCTGCAGATGGTTAGTGTGAAAATAGACTCCTAAAGTTACACGATAGCTGAGCAGTCTTTTAACCTATTTGGCAATTCTGTTCTTTGTGTTGTTCATGTGTCACCCTAAAATGTGGC
The DNA here is from genome assembly GCA_013400195.1 of Aramus guarauna. Taxonomy (NCBI): domain Eukaryota; kingdom Metazoa; phylum Chordata; class Aves; order Gruiformes; family Aramidae; genus Aramus; species Aramus guarauna. Next base: position 92,554 of record VXBL01003304.1, read on the forward strand.
TCAAAGCACAAGTGGTGCTACCCCATGTAGGGGTGATGGGCAGAGGTGAACCATAACTTCACTAAGGCACCCTGGTGCTAAAAGCTCTGTTTCATGAGAGAAGCTGGGACAGAGGATGCTCCTAGCTGCTCCCACTCCTTACTTGAGAGATGTCTAAGCTTCACAAGCAGCAAGTGCAGAGTTGCTCCAGGTTGCACATTGCAGTCTGGTGTTTAAACAGTGAGTGAACTGCTGGTGCTGCTTTCAGGTTGTTGCTGAGGTATTTCAGGAGGCACCCAGGGAGTATCTGTGAAAAAGGGGCAGAGAAGATGGCTGGAGGATGCCTTGCCAGTCCTCACCGTGCAAAGAAGGGACCCTCTGATGACTCAGAGCCCTGACATTGTGGGTTAGCCTGCTATCCTGTTAGCAGTCGCACTGTGAAGCTCCACAGAGTAACTCTGTACTTTGAAAACATCATCAATTCATGGGTGTCAGTATGATTAAGAGCACACTGGAAAAATTTTTGGAAGGTGGGAGGAAGCCGTCAGTGCGTGTGCATTCAGCATGCATCCCCTACTGTGGAGTGACTGGGTTACCAGCCAAAGTGAAAGCAACCACGAGGCCACAGCCTGTGCCATGGGATGAGCCAGCTATCTTGAGCTGAAAGCTAAGTGGCAGTGAGCATTTGGGTCAGAGGTTTATATGCTGTCAGGAAGGAAAGTTAGATGAGGGAAGGTCTATTCACTGCGTACTGAGGATTCACAGTTCAGCACATTTGAAGTGTTTGCTGCAGTGCCTATTTATATCAGCATTTGCTTTGAAAGTGTTACTAAGTGCAGAAGTTGTGCACTTCTCTTGTGCTTTGTGCACTTCCATTTTACCCCTGATTGATGGGTTTAGAAGTATTTTTGTCTGCATCTCAGAAATACATTTAAGCTTTCTCTACCATGCAAAATAGAAGAAAATTGCAGAAGTCAAGGACATAACTAAGTATTTCCCAAGATTCTGAAAGTTAGTATTCTTATTAATAAAAAGCATGATAAGAATATTCTTGGTCAGTAAAAAGGAATATTGACTTAGAAATTACTGCAATATTAATTTCAATATTTGCAGGACATAAGACGCTTGTTTGGAATAACACAGACATCATTAACTTCAGGTTCAGTCGTCTTATCTGTGTTACCTTCTTTAGTATCTGGGCAGCAGAATCTGTCATTGTAATTCAGCAATTTTCAGTAAGTGGTCATGAACGTTAAACATAAGTTGGCAGGAAGCTGAGGCTTTTTGATAGGGAATAACGTTATAGAAATCGGTCATACTTTTTGACAGTAATTAAAAAGATATTTGAGATAATTTATACAGCTTTTGAAAAGTGGACAAGCACATTTTTATGAGGAAAAATATAGAGAATAGGTGCCAATGGCAAGTTACTACCTTGGAAATATACTCACTCATTCCTATGGCATACTGTTCTCTTCTGTTTCTATCTCCTTCTTTTCCAGTTGATAGAAGGGAAGCTAGTAATGTCACCTAATTTGCTTATGCCTGTGTAAGAGAGCCGTTGAAATGCATGGGTACTATTTAAGTTCAGCTAAGACCTCCAGTGAATCTTCAGTGTCTCAGCAAGAGGTTGACCCAAGATGACTGAAAAAGAACATTGTACTAGAAGTGAACATCCTATACTATTATTAACCAGAGTATTCTTTACCTGACTATTCCAGTGTGGCAAAGCACTTCCTGGCCTTTCCAAGCAAGAAGACTGCTGTGGAACCGTGGGTACTTCCTGGGGTTTTAACAAATGCCAGAAATGTCCCAAGAAGCCATGTAAGTGCTATTTTGTTCTTATTCTCTGGACCAGTTTATAGCTTTTCTTCCCCTCAAGTAGTATTTTTCCTTTTTTTGAAAAACAAACCAAAAAAAAGGAACTTTTAGTAGAAAGAATATGCTGTGGTTTGATTAGGGACAGGTTGCAGAAACTGGAATTCTCCTGCATGCCAGCAGAGTTACAATATGCAGGCACTCAGTTCAGCCAGCAAAGTTAACGTTGTTGGGGTTTTTTCCCCTTCCTCCTCCTTTAAGTCAGTGATGCACTCTTGCATTTTCTCACTACAGGAAGGATAATGACATTGAATCATCTTGCCGCTTCCAGCTGGATTTATTTTTTTAGAAGTTTGCACAGAAATGTTAAATTATAGAGGCGCCAGTTACTGCTTGGAGAGAATGCAGTGACCTCTTGGGACTGTACATGAACTTTCAAGTTTGAAGCCAAAGTTTTCTAGGCTCTAAATTGTCAGTTACATTTTTTCCTCTGTTTTTGAAATATCTTCCTGAACATTAGGCAATGACAAAGACTTTCTTTGCTGTTTTGCTATGATTTGACATCATATTGTAATGAGAGAGAAATTTCAAATTATTTACATGATAGGTGAAGCTAGTCCTTAAACTTTTTGTGAATATTATTGTTTCATAGGAAGAGTAATACTTCTCTGTTATGTCATATTTTCATCACTAAATGAAAGATGAGAAAAAATAATGTAATCTGTGTTTTGCAGATGGAGTGGACCTGCATTTAGTGGGCCAAAAATAGTGTAAGGAGTTGCAGTCATTCTTATCTAGGTCTACTAGGCCCTTGTTGTTTGTACAGATAGCAACACTGGAAACATGTTCACTGATTATTTTTTTTTTTTAGGCATATTTTTGTCCACAAGTCTTAATATGGACATAAATACAATTGCAGCAGAAAATCTACTGTTACTTCTACTTCTCTGACTCCTCCTTCCACAGGAGAGTCTGATATAAATTTATACTGACTCAGTCTGATCTGCTAGTTTATGAAGCATTTAAATTTTGTGGTTTGGAGTATGTTTATCTTCTGATTTGCTTCCAAAAGAGAGTCTTCTTGAGGTCTTTGAAGTTCATAGTTAATAAAAAACTCGACTATCTAAATTTTTATTCCTGTAGCACATAAATACAGTTTCTAACAGAGACATACATTCTGCATTGGTGTATGAATTGTGAAATGTGTCCTGATTTTGTAGCTTTCTTTAAAGAAGTAGCAATTTATTTATAGCTTTCTCCAAAGAGGTAGCAATTTAACTACAACTGAAAGTTCTGTTCATCAGAAGCCTGTGGGCGTGTGGAATGTTGCTTAGTGGATATAGGTGTGCCATGAGAAAATCACAAAAGCCTGAAATGTGCTTCAACCAAAAACTGGTTGGAACTACTAATACAGGTTTTTGGTGCCTGGTTTGAAGAGAAGCCCGTGTGCTAGTTCTTCCCAGCTCAGGTAAAACACTGGTCTCCTCAGCCTGGAATCCACAACAGACAACGTTGATCAGGCAGCTGCTTAATGCCAACATGCTTGGCACGATGTTAAGAGCAAGCAAACAGGTAAACACTGGGACAAACCACGTCCAAAATCCTGGTTCCCAGATGCTTCCTAGGTGGGTACAGAGAAGTGCTTGAACTCACCCTAAAACCTCGCCTGAAGGGAAGTCCACCAGCCTTTTTTCAAAGCACTAAGAATATTTTTTTTTTTAAACTGTTAATGAGATGAGCACTGACCTTTATAACAAAAGCTTAATGGCTAGCACACTTACTCAAGATGGGGCAATTCAGAGTTCCTTTATCTGCCAGAAGAATTTCTAATCTACATTTTATACCTATGAGCAGATGCCCTAACATGTAAAATGTAGAAACAATTCTTGGAACAGAACTAGGAACCCAGTCTCTTTCCCAGTGTCCTTAATTACTCATGGTATGAGTCATGCTCACTCCTGCTTTCTGGCTCAATCTGGCATTGTTTTTTTGAATGTAACTGTATGATTTCAAGAGGAGACAGAGAATGTTGCCACTTGGAATAATCCTGTCCTTGTGATTAAAGCATTCCTGGAAAGTAAGGATTTGTGTCTTCTAGACATAATGGGATACATTTTTCATCTTTCTAGGTAGGAGCTCTCACTGTACAGTTGTGTTTTAAGAAGGGAGGAGGAGATGTGTGCACTGTCTCTTTTCTCCAGATTAAAATACAGTGTAATCTACCGCTACGTTATATCCAGAGTTTGATTTGGTAGGTGTATGCTTCAAATAATCACTGAATCTGTGACTTTTCAGATTTCCAAGTACTTGTGATAAATTTGGAGTGTTGCAGGAGTTTAGTGATCTTACAGCATCTTGGAATTTTCTAGATGTCCAATTTGAACTTAGGCACAGATCCAAAACCAGTTGTGTGCCTAAGTGTCCTTCAGGCATAGGTGTCAAATTAAGCCTTATGTCAGTATCAAAGTGTTCTGTTTCTGTAGAGCAAACAATTTCCAAAGATAAATTGATAAGATTTAATGAAAGTCTGTAGTGCCTGCTTAAGGATTTATATTTCATCAAGTTTTTTGTTTTTTGTTTTGTTTTTTTACAACAATGAGAATGTTTCACTGGTAAAAAAAGTATGCATATATATTTATATATATGTATGTAAGATACTGGATGGAAAAACTTGGGAGTCAAGTGAATTATTTATGAGATATCAGTTAAGTGGTGTCCATGGTACTGTCTCAGCAGGCAAAGTTAGTCCCACGTTAGTCCCATGGCATTTTGACCTATTCTGATACTTCACTACATTGGTATTATCCTTTTTATTATAGACATTTTGGAAGCAAACAGACTTCTTTTGCTTTTATGGTTTTATGCTTCATAAACTTCATTTAAGTTTGACCTGTTTTTATAATAATATATAATCAGGTTGCATTTAATGTGATCTTCTGCAAAACCCACTTCAGCAAAATATTTAAGCATATACTTCAGTCGCATTAGCAGGCACTTTTCTTCTCTCTTCAGTCAGCTACTTAAGGATGTACTTAAGTTTGCATGTGTCTTGTTTCCATGGACTTAAATAGGGCTTTGTCACTTTCTAAAGATGTACTTGTGTATTTTGGGTAATAGCCACTGCTCAGTCAGGGCTTCTGTCTTGTTGCAAAGTCAAGTGCCTTGGCCTGAGACAGCTCCCATGTCTGTAAGTTTATGGGTTATTCAGTATTACTGAAAAATAAAACAAATTTTGGAACAGATCTCCATTTTTGAGGGCTTCTACAGAAGACAACTTTTAAGACAAAGTGCATTTCTCTGTTACATGCGGAATGTTCTGATTGTTCAGGCTTCTTGCTAACAGTTAATAATTACAAACAGGTTGTCTAAGTGAGTAAAGGGTAGGTAATGTAGGACTTCATCCAGCTCTCACATGGATCACTAGCCATCACTGAACAAGCTTCTTACTCTACTGCGACCTGCTTATGTTGCCACTCTTTGTAGAAGGAAGAAGACAGCTGCTAGTAAGCTGCTGTTTCCTGTTCTGTATGGGAGTAGGAGGATAAGGATGGAGAGGTTAAAATCTCTGACCTCACTCCACCACTACACTTTCTAGAGCAGCTGAGTCACCCTGGAAGGGAAAATGCGTTGCAGCACTGGAAAAGGCCTGGCATAGCTTATGGGCTGGTCTCCATCTACAACTGGAAGAGCTCTCTGCTCTTCCTCTGTTTTCCTCTGCCAGGCTGTACTGCAGGGTACCATTCCTACCCACAAAAAGTTACAGTGACTCTCTTGGTTTTAGTGTGAGTTGAATCAGGTCTGTAATGGCAAACACAGATAAGTTAGGACATAATCAGTGCAATTATGAATCTGACTCTGCTAACATGAGCAGTAGGAGTTTTGCTGATATTTTGGGGGACCAGGAATAGGTCAATGCATTGCATTTTGAAAAATCTCTCCTTAAATTTCAACTGTTTTTAATATTAATATTGTGAAAAGATTAGATCTGCCTTGAAAATAAATGTGTACCTGGTGAGAGATAAAATTTTCAAATTTTAATTTGTGTTAAAATGGTTGTAGTCAATGTAAAGATGGAAAAGTACGTGTTCAAAACTAAGAACATTGTGCTGTATTTTGACCTGTACTATTTTTATGTTTAACCATTTTATCACTTTAAGCAATCTCTAAGGAGAATCTTAATGTTCTAATTAAGCAATTATTTTAAATAATTCACAGCAATTTGAACTAAATCTCTGAGTGCAACTCAAGATCATAACTTAATTTTTTTTCCAAACAATAGGAAAGCTTTAGAACTAATGAAAATAATGATTTATTTTTTTTTCTTTTTTTTCCACCCTTATAGTCAACCAGTTACCAGTTTTAAAAGAAGTTGCAGGGATAAATGTGCAATTCAGGCATTATACATGAAATGAAGCCAATTGAAAACATTATCTCACTCAGTTGTTCTGTCTTATTTGACAGTTTATATTCAGTAAAGAAGGAAAGCAATGTGTTTGGGTGTCTTGGGTTTTTTTGGCCTGCAGAACATTTAGAACACTTTTAAAGGAAAACAAAAGATCTGACTAAATGTAAGGTACCTCTGTTGTAGCATTTGCATTATGAAAAATTCTCTTGACTCTTATTAAAGGCACTTGTGTGATCATAGTGCCAAAATTTTAGTCCTATATGTTTAATAAAGTCCTGGGCTTTGCCAAGAGATTAGCTTTTAGTGCATAACCATACAAAGAAGTTACTGCTCTCATTTATGATGTTATAACAGTTTAAGAATCAATAAACAGTTTTCTGGAGTCTCAAAGGCAACCTTAAGTGGAGGAAAGAAACAATAAATAGAAATAAAAATCTAGTTAACTGAACACTTTTCTATTTTGGCAAAATTGAATTCAGTCTATATTTTTGCAGTGTTGTTATGCCCTTGACAGTTTACACTGATCAGCCAAGAAGTCACAGTCTTCTAAAAATCAGCAGCTTTGCTCTGTAAATCACAGATGTGCCTTTTTCTTCTTTTTGCCTTGTTTTAAAAGTCCATTGGCTTCTATTTCCTATGTATTTCAAATATTTTTTAATTCATTGTGGCAGGAGAAATGGCACCCAACAATTTTACTTCACAAAGAAAATACTTCTGCTTTCTAAAGCTGCTTTCAGTTTTAAAACCATTGAGTTTCCATCTTGAAACTTCAACTTTTATCTTTTCCCAGCATCACATTTGTAGCTGGTTTGGGAAGGTAATTATTTGAGCATTTGAGAACAGCTAGGATGAAAGATAATGTTCTGATTTCAAAGATTTCTCTTTTTGAAAAAATATGAATTTGACTGGATAACTGAAGACTTAAGTGGTATACATGTGGAAAGAGATGGAATTGAGGTTACCTGTACAGCCTTTAATTTTAATTTCTTGACCTTTTATGCTTAACCATACATCATAAAAACTTACAATGTTTTGTTTGTTTGTTTGTTTTTGGCTGTCAGGCTCTCTAAATAAGCATATAAATCAGCAGTATGTAACTGACATAATTTTTTTTCTTCAGCTTACCATGGATACAGTCCTATGATGGAATGCCCACAAGGCTACAAGAGGATCAATGCTACGTTTTGTCAAGGTACGATAGCGCCCACGATTGATTGTACTTATTTTGAGTACCAGTTTTCTGTGGCAGATTCTTTGATATTTATGACTTAGATGAATGGATCCAGTCCATTGATTTGTATTTGGGAAATACTGTTGAGGCTACCTTTAACTCTCTCCAAATACTGGTGACTCTACAGAGTGGTGTTTTTTTTTCTTTTGTTCCAGGGAAAAAACTTTTAAAATTTTTACATACAGTCTCATTTTCTTTGATGTATGAAGATAACTTCGTAAGGATTCATTTACTTTGTTTTTCAGAGGAAACACATTGTTCTGTCAATTCTTTTGCTAAACAGTGAACCTGCAGACATACTCAGTTAAGTCAGATGAAACTACCAATAGAGAATAATTTCTATAACCATGAATGCATAGAGTAATCGGAGAACAATTCTTTTTGATTTAAGAGATTAGACACAACAACACTGAGAACAGCCAGATAATGTCACTGGCAAGTAGAAATGAAAAACCATGCATACCTGGCTACCACGTAAAGCAGTGCCCCACGTAGTTCAAGAATGTGCATAGTGCAGGTGAGGATGTATAGAATTAGCTACTGCATAAGTTGTGTTACTCCAAGATTATGCACTGTATCTTCTGACTGTAAGCATAGAAGTTATCAAAACATACACGGTTGTGGGATCTACATGATCATGCAGCTCCACAGAAAGACTTGGGACATTTAGATTCTCCTGGCCTACAGCATCTCTGTCTGACAAAGCTGAACAGATGACCATAGACATATGCTCGTTTTTTCTGCGTATCTTGGAGTATTGAACAGGATGTGCCAGATGAGGATGTAGGAAAAAGCTTATCTACCTTATCTAAGCTTATCACTTATCTACCTTGTTTGGCACAGCTCAAATAAACAAGAGAACAGAGCTCTGAGATGATGTGAGCAATCCTGCAGTGGCGCTCTGGAGAGAGATTTGGGAAGGAAGGGAAAAATGAGTTCAAGTGAGGCTGATACTGACCTGTGGTCAGGTTTGTTAGTCATTGTTGACACTACAAGGGTAAAAGAGTTCCCAACAAATAGTAGTAGTGGTGGAGCGAAGGAGAAAATGAAAGAGTAATTGGCATTAAAGGATATATGTAGGCACTTTGGAGATAAAGTTAATTTTATTTAACTAACAGTTTTCAGTTAGTATGTCCATGAAGAAACCTGCAGCAGTGAGCCACATAAAGAAATTATTTTAGCAACCAAAAGCTACAGTTTGTAGAGCACTAAACACAAGCATCCTGCTGCTTCCACTGCTAAGGGAGGTGTGAGCTGCTGTCTGTACGTATAGGCACTTGAGCCTGTCTACTGCTCAGTTTTCTACCTAGTGGTTTACCAGCTTGCAGGGTAGAGGGGTTTGGAGGATTGTGAGACAAAATTGAGTTGGGTCAAAGTAGTAAAAAACTAAATGAAGGAAAGCTGCAAATTCCATCTCAAGAACTTGTTCCCTGATGAAAGACTGTAGAGTCCTCATAATAAATAAAAGGGATGACGAGATGTTGATGGCAACGTACTGATGAGGACTGCAAAGTGAAAAGGTGGATGAGGTTGATCTAAGGCATAGATGGGCCAACTTTTCATGCCTCAAATTAAACACATAGGTGTTGCATATATTTCAGCAAGATGTTTCCAGCCATTTTGAAATAGATTGTCTCGCTCTACATACTACTTATGAGGTTTTTCATAGTCTGCAAAAGAGTGGATTTCTAACTTTGAGCACAGAAATTGTCTGGAAGATGCGATGATGTATTAGTGCTATCATGCATCCCTCTGAACGTGGTCCAGGAGAAACAGGAGCTTTCGATATTTCCAGTAGTTGTGCACAAACCCCACTGTATACACGATGGTTTCCTAGACAGCAGCAACCCAGCAGGCATTTAAAGGCAAGTAGGGCATTCATTTTGTTTCAAGGAGTTGTACCTAGGTGTTGGCAAACCTTATTTCATGGAAACTAAGATTCTTAAGCAGGGGCTACAGTTAAAAAATGGTCTGGTGCTTGTGAAGGTTGCCAGAAGTAGGCCAGGAGGTTGTTTTGCTGAGCAGTGGCAGGCTGATAAAGAGGGAGAACATATGTCTCTGGGTAGAAGTATAAAAGGGAGCTAAGTCCTGCCATGGTAGTGTGCAGAAGTAGAACTGTACCTCATAGGCTAGTCATTGTTGTACTGGGTTTTGATAGTTTTTCCCCTGACACATTTTTGTAGTTCATAACTAATACTGCAAGAAATATAAAGCCTTAAATAGTTTGTTTTATTACTGTTATCATTATCCCAGAAAAGAGAGAGCTGTAGACTCTAAATATAACTTGCAGTTGATACATGGAAAACAAGAGTTTAATCAGACAATGGGAGTCAGATTATTCCACTAGGAAGTAGACTGTTGATGAATTGAGGATGAGGAAAATCTCTTAACTTTCTGGAGAAGACAGAGGTGGTGGCTGCTGCAGGTTCACCTTACTGCCTTATCGATGCTTGGGTGGCTTCTTTGCAATTTACTTACCAGCACACTCCAAAAAGGAGGTACAAATGGGGGAAGAAATAACCATGAAACAAAGCCAGGATGAAATTTAGTCCTATTGAAGTAAGTAGCAAGATTCCCATTTTCTTTCAGGGAGTCAGGATTTTGACCTCTGTTTGAATGGTCATAAGGAAAACTAGCTTCATATGTCAAAGCTGCTGGCAGGGTGTATTTCAGTCCTGGAACAGTCATTAGCATGTGCTTCTCAATGGGTCAGGCAAAAGTGTCCTGTTTGTGTTTATCTGAAGCAGACGTGCTTTTCTAGAAGGCAAGAGGACAGGGCTAATGAAGAAACAGCTGTCCATATCACAAACACAGAGCAAAGCAATAGCTGTGAAAACTGTTTAAGCTGCTGGTGGGGGACTATTCGTATTCTTGTAATAATCCTTACAATTAAATTGGAAAGGAGTGGCACAGCATGTCCATATGCAAGTATATTTTTTAATTAGATTATTCTTTCCTGAAAGGGCGTGCATGCTGTGTCCATGCTCAGAAAGGGGCAGCACTGCCAGACCAAATAGTAATGGGGATATATTTCTGAATCCCTGCCTGCAGCTAAAAGAGATTGCTGTTTTCACCTAGATATCGTCCAACTTTCACTGCTTTTGAAAACTCAAGCCTAAAAGCCTAATTAACCTTTTGTTCTACATTGGTTTTGCAGTCAAAAGCCTCCTTAGTTTACAAAGCCTATGTAGTATTAGTGCAATTAATAACCAGGTCCTGATTTTTTTTCCTTGCAAGTGAGTGAACTAATGTAATGAAACACAAAGAACCATCTGTGGGTATGCTAATTCGAACAGTTTAGTGTAATTGCTATGAAGAAAGCTTTTTTCCCCCCCTCAGTAATTATCTTTTCAATGGGATGATTTATTACATGTACACACATGGATGCCCTAAGGCTGTCATTAAAGCCAAAATACAGCTTATCAGAGTTGCAACTTCTTTGTCAGAATCCACATGCAATGCTAATTTCTGGTTCCCTCTTTAGAATTATACTTACTGTTTCCTCCTCCTGCTAATGGTTTTCTTGGAAAACTGAAAGAGAATGAAAAAAACAGCTGGGGAAAAGGTTGGATTCCTTTTTCAGGAAACTAACATATTGCCAATAGAGCACTTTCAAAATCTTATCTTAAAGAATTGTAAAAATACCTGAACACTTGTTGTTTTTCAGCGAAGTAAAAAGTTGTGCATGTTGGTTCTTGAAAAGTCCCCATATGCTTAAAATTAAATTTACATGAGCTTGCAGAAACTAGTACTTGTATGTTGATGGATCAAATTCTGTAATCATGTACTCTGGGGACTACAAGCTTTTTTCCCTTGGCTTCATCATGATTTAAAGTAAGTTTTGGAGGTATATTTTGCCCTCCTACATTTGTACCTAAAATACAGTAATAAATTTGTTTTCTCTGAGTCTTGTGTGTATATATATATATTATTACTTTTAAATAACAAAAGAGCTTTGCCTCATAAGAAATGTTATTTAATGTTACTTAGCTACTAAGTTAACAATCTTTTTTCAAAGTTCTTTTATGATGATCATACTGAAAAATAAATATATCTCCAGAAACTGGGCTGGGTTGCTGTTTGGACATTGATTATGTGTTTGAAAAGTGTGGCTCTGCAGACTTGCATTCTAGTAAATTCCATGCAGAAGCACAAAACGAGTTGGATTGATTTTTCCTGCTGCTACTCTGTTAGCTCAGAAGAAATCAGTGGGTCATTTCTTAGAATAAGCAACTGTTTTTCCTGTAACTTTTTAAAAAATTTATATTGCAATAGTTTCATTAGCAACCAAACCTTATTGTTTGTTTCTTTTACCCGCTGTTGTTCTCAGTAATCGGTTATTATTGAAACAATCAACTATAATGGAGGCAGTAAAAGCTAGATATTACATTTTTCTTAGAACTGAGGATATTAATAATGGGCAACAATATAGCTATAGCAGAAACAGTTGGAACAGTCTTTTCAGTGGTATTAGCAGGTACAGTAGTAATTGATTTTCATAAAGAGAATAAAAAATGTTGCCTGCATATTGAGCCAATTTGGCGATTTTTCAGTGAGATGGCCCTCCCAGTGAAACCTAGGATATACCTATCAGAATGAGTCCAATATTCACAAATGAGACATAAATTATATATTCCAGTCTTAATTTGCAGTGTGAGATATTGTGCATATTAAAGCACTTACTGCATGAAAACATCTGTCAAGGCAGATATTACTAAATAATGTTTAATGACTGACCACTAGGACATTTCTAATTAAGAAGTTGCCCAGTACTTTGACAAATTCTAATATATAATTGATCTAGAAGGCTTGCTTTGCTTAAATGCATGCAGCAAAGTATCTTAAGTGTGTGCGGTTCTTATTGAAAGTCAAGTTGCTCACTTTGCATGAAAAGGAGATAAATATTTTCTGTTCAGTTTTATTACTTAGTCATTTAAACAAAGTCAGTTTTTGAAAAGCACAGAAATCTGATTTCAGCACTAAGTGGAGAAGTCCCCCTTTAGAAATTTACCTTTCCATGGTGTTTAGATCTGGAATTGGCTGTGGGCTGCTGATGTTGAGATTACTTGTCCCCTCTGTCACCTGGCACTTGGGACAGAGGGAAAGGGAAGGGCTACAGTACTTTCTAGCCACAAGTTTATTCTGAATATTTCAGTGCAGCTACCAGGGCTGGGGTGATCTGACTAGGCTTTCTGCTTCTACAAGTTCCCTTTCTTGGTCCAGTTTTCATAAGAACCTTCTGGATATCATGACTGTCCTAGCTGGAGGCTGTTGCATATTTAGTTTTTATGCCTTGTCATCTGTGTCATCTGTTGTCTGAAAAAATGTGAAATAATGAGTTGTTTTCTTCTGTTTATGCATGTAATATGACTTTGAGAATCTGAGTTTTTCCTTGTCTAGTGAGGCAGATCTATTCGTGTTATTAAAAATCACCTACCAAATGTGTAAAATAGAAAGGCATTTCATACAAATGAGATCTATTGTTTAAAAAAAGGGATTTTTTTTTTAATGCTAAATCACTTCTTAGTGTTTTTCAGCCTTGTTTATGAAATTTTTTATGTCTTTTAGTTACTTTAACATAATCTGGTAAAAAAACCAAACCCTGATCTAATTTTGATAATTAACACTATCATTTCTAAGTTATCAGTGTTCCTGAAAAGAAATTTGACCGCATTGTTTACATGAGTGGTAGCGATGACTTCTTTCAAACACACAAATTAAAGATTATTTTTATTTACATTTGTATTGTTCAGAATTATTGTAGTGACCTCAACTTCTTTGAACTCATAGACTGTTTTTCTTGAGCAAAAATATTTTCTTTAAAATGAATGCATAGATTTAAATAACATACTGTCAGAAGATTGCAGCTCTGACCAGAACACTTTAATACACATAGACATTCAGTGCTAGAATTTTGTTTTTAAGTTAAATGCTTAAATGTGGTTAAATGCTCCAAGCTGTGATGATTTTGATGAGCATAAATTCAATGCGTTAAGCATGGAGATGAAAGAATGGATTTTATTTTATAGGAATGTTTCAAATTCCAGTATGTCTGTGACCAAATATGGGCCTCACTTGCTATCTGAAAAGGGTACAGAGCGGACTTGCTCCATGTGTCCAAATGAGCTACAAGGCTGAAGGGAGAGAGGACAGCTTTACACCACCGTAGTGTTTCCTATGATTCTGCATTAGGCCAGCTGGGCCTGGGTGGTCTGAAGAGCTGTTATAATGGTTAACACAGCCAAAACACAGTGAACTTCTCTTCTTAAATACTCTTCCAGCTGGAGGCTGCTGAAGGGAAACACTACAGGGCCGATATTCCAACTGTCAGCTTTTGTAGGTTGGTCTATAGCAGAAGAGTGCTCTGCTGATCAACCAGTCCTGCTGCACCACTTTGCTTGGCTGTAGCGGGCATCAAGCTCTTCAGGTTGTGTTGACCTGTTGATGTGTAGAAGACCTGTAGACTGCGAAGCATTTTCTTATTTGCTTGCTGAGGAATCTAAGTAAAGTATTTCAGTAAATGGGCAAATTAAAGAAGGTTACAGTAGCTTTATGATGCACCCAGTAAATCACTCAGCATGTTTTACAGTAACCAAGCAAAGCATATTCTTTCAGCAGTGACAGGTACAGATTGTGTTATAAGTACGCACAGGAATTTTTCCTAGCATTGGTTGTTTACACTTGGCACGGTTTGTTATCCTTGGAGAAAGGATACTCAGGCTACATTATGATGTCATTAATCCTAGAATAAAGCTGAAATGATTCACTTCCTGAACGTGATTGAATTAGGCATACCATTGCACAAGGAAAGGTAGGAGAACATTGCATGTAGGTTTCCAGTAGAGAACCAAAGGAGTGTTGAAAAGCAGCTGATGCAGCCTTGTTTTAATCTACTTTAAAAGCCATTATAGAATTGGAGAATGCAAGCAGAACGTTGGAAGAAAACACCTTCTGCAGCACGTCCTCCCCTCCAGCACAGCATTCTTCCATGCACCATCATAGAGTGGAGAGAGAGATTCTGCTACATTTTTGTGTAGTACCCTTCTGTACACAAATACCTGTACAATAGCCAGAGGGTGTTCCATTAGGTGTATAAATGCTTTGTCACTTAAATTTATGTACCTTAGAACAGAATTTGATCCCATATCGAACTTTTCTCCTTTAAAAGTTTTGATTCATATATTTCTTTTTCAGTCATCGCAATTCCCCAGTGTGCAGTGCACGTAAGAGAGCTGAACAAGTAAATCAATACTTGAGTAAAAGAGCCTGACCCTCATAATATAGATTGAGATGTTGAAAAGCCACTGGAGTTTGGGCAAGGAAGAACTGTTTAGAGAAAAGTAACACATAAGAGTTAGGTTGTTTTTAAAAAGGTTTCTATCTGCTTGTTTTTGGTTTTTTTTTTTTTTCTTCTGGACATTTCAGTCTTTCCCTAAATCACAGTTATTAGAAGACAATAGGTTGTTGTATTAACCGTTGCCTGCACTTAGATGTAATAAAATTTAATCTAGTATTGTTATATTTACCACATGTAATTGGAAGTGTGTGTGTGGTCATGAGTAAAAACTGAGATCAGTTCTTCGTCTGATTCTGTTAACTATTTGTGGAACAAGATTCTGGTAAAGCGCTTTCAAAACACAGTTGTGTTTTGGGGTATTTCTAATGTGAAACCTTGAAGATTGTCTTACTCTGGACAAAACTCCAAACAAAATTTCTTCATGAATGTTCCTAGAGAGCAAGGAGAAAAAGCCATGACTAAAGTAAATTTTCACTTTGATATCTGAGATATCCATTCATTTCCATCTTCTATCTACTAATTAATGTATGTAAAGTTCTTTGAAGATGAAGTTGTTTTGGACTTAGTAAAACTGTATATAATTATCATGGTTTATAACAAGTTCGATGTTAACATGTGCTTTCTTGTTTAAATGAATACCATCTTACGGTGTTCCCATCTTCCTCCACTTCTGTTTGGTTTTGGAGGTGTGGGATTTTATTAAGTCATGAAGATTACTTTGTTCATAGTCACACTCTCCACATGAGCAGACAAGCATTCAATTAGGAAATGGTTGTTATAGCTTGTTTTTTTTCCCCAGGAAATTCAGTGGCAGTGAGTCATTAACACATCGCATTTTCTGAGAGCAGCTTGACCTGGCACCCTGTAGACCTGTAAAAATCTGTGGGAAGGTATCAAAGACTAACTTCTGTTGTTAAGAGAGCCTATTTTAAGTTCTCCTTAGTGGGGAAGATTGAGGGATAGATTAGCAGTAGTTTGGTTACAGTGTCTGGATTGTTTGAAGCTGGGAGCACTGTGGTGGCTGACCTCACCATATATCAAGCTGTGTGCTTAGAATATGATATAGGAGGAGCTGAGGCGCAGCAATCTCACCTGTACAGTACTGCAGCACCACTGTCACGACCCTGGTTCAGGCAAATCTTCTGTACATTTGGATGAACTTGTGAGAGCGGAGTCACCAACAGGGCCCCTGGGACGGCATGTGGCTTCCACTGCCATCTCAACACGCCCAAAGTAAGAGTAAAGCTTTCATTTCTTGTCAAACTTTAATGGAGATGGACTACCAAATCTAGGAGCACAGTGTGTCAAGGATCGGTTCCATGTATTTGGCAGGTATCATACTAAAGAGTAACAGCAAAGGGTCAGGCAGTCAGTCAGGGCGGTATGACAATGCTCCTTTTATGCCAGTGGGGTTACACCAGTTTATTACCATTGAGAAGGCTCAAGTCATTCACATTATCAAGAACCATTACAAAATCAATGTTTTATTTACCAGCTCTTTATAAGTCATAAATAACATCACCTACTGTGAGAGTGTGCTGTGGGGCCATGCAAGGTGCTGTATGGAAAAGCTCCTTGCTTAACCTTTCCCGGCCCCCCCCCCGTATCACTAACACAGAGGCTTTATACCAGTGGAACTTCATTACTCTATTTTCCTTAGAAACTGAAAATTAATATTTAGTTGGTCTTTAGAAAGGTTCATTTGCATATGTATGGTTTTATAGTACTGCTACATAGCCCCTTAAAATATTTCCTCTGTGTAGATGAAGGTGTTTGATCAAATCACTCTACAAGCATGTTGTCAGTTTGTACTTCTGCACAACAAAAGATTATTCAGACTTCAGCTTTAAAGTAGCTTTTTCTCTAGTTTTTACAATGAAGCAAATGAATTCTCATTGCTATACTAATTCAAAACTGAAATATTTTTTATATCCCTATACAAGAAAGTGGGTGCTAAAAGGAAAAAAAAAAAAAAAAAAAAAAAAAAAAAAAAAAAAAAAAAAGTCTGTTAATCTGTAATCAGATTTCTTTTCCAGCTGCCTGAACAAGTTGATTCCAGTGCGATTTGCACAGCTGGGCAAGCTGGCAGGTGGTAGGAAGCATTTTGAGTAGGTGGCCTTTTACCACAATATGAAATAAAGTGAAGCAGATAGTGAATCTGGAAGGAGTTAGTTTTGTTTGGGGTTTTTTTGACCCAAAGTTGTTAAATAAACACTATTCTTACATGTGTGTATGTTTCTGTTGAAAACTTGAAGGGTTATTTTGTCAACTTGTGGCTTGTTTCTGTTGAATCCCTAGACAGGCTTGTGTAATTCAGCATAGAGCATCAGCTCAGTAATTCTATGAGCTCATTGAGAAGACATGACTTGGAAAAGAGGCATTAAAAAGACACTATAATTAAGTTATGCTGAGGCATCAGAACATGCATGATAAAGTTAACTTTAAAAATTGTATAAATTCAGCAAGAGAAATATCCATATCAGGAACTCTAGAAGGGCACATTCATTGGTGTTTACATACATATAAGCTGGTTCTTGAATGTAGCAGTGCCCACATTAAATAGCAATAACAGAGTACATGTGAATGGAATGTTACCTTTTTTAAATACTAGTCGTACAAGAACAGTTCATCTGGGAAGAGATTTAATACAGAGGCAGTAGTAAGAACATCTGCAAATCTTTCCAAATTATTCAACTATTCTGCAGGAAACAAAGATGACTGTGTATAGATGAATTATAGTAAGATCCCATCTACCTGCAAATTAGCCGCTTCAGTAAATAATGCCATGAAACCTTCATTATTAGTAGGCAAAACTCTAAAACAGGATTCTCCCAGTATCACCAAATGCATCTGATACATTCCTATGTCAGTTTGTCTCAGCAATGACATGAAATAAATTTCAGATCTGTAACAATTTGCATAATTTCTATTTAGATTATATTTAAATTCAATTTACTTTAAAATTCACAATTACAGTTTATTTGTATAAAGACTTAAATATAAGCTACATTAAGAACATTTTCATTATAAAATCTAAATAGCACAGTTTTGCTACTAGGTATTCAAGATCACTCAGCTAGTTGACACCTGTAACCTGTACCTAGAATTTGTTTAAGTGCAAAGCCAGATTTTTGTACCCCCTTCTGCAGTACAGAAATTTTTTTCTTCATTTCACTGTAAAAATACATGTATGCATTTCAGTTCAGTAGCTAAATTATTCAAAGTTGAAAAGCTGCTTGAGAATTATAACAAACAAGAAACTTGGTCTTTTCTTGAAATTAAGAACTATAAAATCAAAGTCAAATTACTATTAACTTTCCATAAGTTATCTTTTTCACTGATTTAAAATCTAAATGCTGTCTTCACTAGGCAAAGCATTTCTGCTAATTCTACATGGATATATATCCTAGACAAAGTGAGAAGAAAAAGTGCTATGTTAGGTATGTCCCCTCAGAGATATCTTCCATTTGTTTCCCAGAAGTATAGGTTAATTTTCCTCTAAATAAAAACGTATACCTAGAATTTGTAAAGGGAGAATGTGTTGTTGGTTTTTTTTTTTAAAATGTCTGGCTATTACAGTGTAGAAAGTGAGAAGTTATTTTCACTATATATACCAACATCAACACCAACGAGTAACTAATATTAATAAAAAGCTAAAGTCAGAGTAGAATAAAAGAGCACAGTCCTTGTTAAAAATAGGTATCTTAATTGTTAACTTTGGAAATTATCTTTCTTCCATCTCTTAATTTCTCCTCTGTTTTTCTTCTTTCTCCAAAATCTATATGTCCTTTTTGCACGTGTGTGTGTATGTAATTGTGTTGAGGATTTTCACTTTGAAATGGACCTGGATATCGAGATTTTTCCTGTATTCAGAGTAAAGCATACTGTCTTTTCCTCTAACTTGTTTCTGACGGCAGTCAGTGCTTTATCAAAGCAAGTAGAATTGTTCTGTGGTTTAGCATTTGAGGACTGATCTGACAACCCAAACTGTGACACCATGTAGAAAATTCAATACTGGGTTCTTGAATGTTCCAGTGTTTGCTTTGTGTTAGTTTCTAGGTATTTCATAGTCTTCTCTTCCATTATGTTCCTTGTCGTGCCTGATGTTTGAAGGTGGAGGGTTAGTGATATATCCTTTCCTCTCGTAACTTTACAACAGCATCAATATGTTTCTATTTAGGGATGTTTCAATAATGACTTCGTTTGCTAACTGTTAAGATTTAACTTCATTCCTTGCAATAGTCGCATAAGATAATGGTATTGAAACAATGATGATCTTCCTCTTGGGATCAGTTGGTACTCTGTAGATGCTGTCAGTCGTATTTTGAGATTTCAGGGCAAAAGCAAGAACCCAGTCAGACTAAGCAACTGAAGAAACCGTCTAAAAATTTTTTATTGAGTGTATAAGAACGAGTCTAGCTTACTAAATATTCTGTATTAGTGCAGTCCTTAAATAAGATACTTCTGTGCTTATGTGGGACATCTTCCTGCTCAAAGATTGGATGGGTCAAAAAGTCAAGTGCTGTAGGAGAATATTGCAGCAGGGTTTTGTGCTCTTATACCATTCTCCTTTTTAAATAGTCCACTCCCTCTGAGGTCAGAAAGTCATGTAGTCTGGGAATTTCACTTGCAAATTCCTTTGAGGCAGAGCTGATCCTTTGTAATTCATGTGGTTTCCATCACATTTTATCCGAAGTTTTAGGATATAAATTATCACTCTGTCACATGTGGCTAAAGTGCATAGAGGTGAAGTTGATCCAGGTGGTGTCAAGATACTTAGGTATAGCATTGGAAGAGCTGAGGAATAAGCTCAATACTGAATATTTGGAAAAAAATTGCAGCTGACAGAGCAACTGCTTGAGTGTGCCATACTGTGAGCTTAAGTTGTGTGCTTCTGTGTAGTGGGACGGGTAGCCAAACTTGTGGAGAAAAATGAAGAAGGTAGGAACATGAAAGATGCTTTCTGTAGGTTTCCAAAAGCAAACTTCAGCACATCTGTTATATTTTACATATTCAACCTCTTACCCTCAGTGTTTGTGTTGAATTAGACAGCAGCATAGAATGAGATCAAATAAAATGGTGAAAGTTTTATAAAAAACTAAGGGGAAAGGTAATAAATATCATATATTTTAGATAAAATGATCACTAATACCTGATTTCCAAGGAGCTAGTTGGAATATCTGACTTCCATTTGAACCTTGTTTACCCAGCAAGGTTAGCCACTTTTTCCTGGCTTAGGTATAGGGAGGGAAAGTCATGTAGAAATAATGCATGTCAACGTTTTAAAGTAGGTCTGTTTCAGTGCGCTGTCCCTATTTTTCTGAAAGAGGCGATGTGACAATTTAACAGAGAAAATGATAGGTTGGGGGAGGTGTTTAATTATTATTTTTTATTATTATTTTAAGGTTTTGATTATCAGTGCAAGCTACATTGTTACTGTCTCCTGAAATAAAATCCTAGTTTGGCTGACTTAGTTACAGATGGTATCCAGATGATTGTCGGACAGGTCCTATTCTATGAGTAAGTGAATCATAGATGCAACCCCCAAGTGTGACAAAGGCCGGAGGCCCAATGCTTGTGGCATGGGAGAATAATTCAGTGAGATCCTGAAAGGTATACTGATGCAGGTAGCTTCGTAACAGCAATCTTTATCAATGTTAATTATTACAAAGTTGTGTTCCCATGGATGCAATCCTTCTCGCCTCACATCACATGTGTTCTCTGCTTCCTGAAGCATATTCTTTCCATTAAGATGGTAAGCTCTTTAGGCTGGGGATAGTATGTACGTGTTGTGCTTCTTCCAGCACAATGAACCTCCAGGCACTACCGAATACAAATACTAATAAAAACTGTATTAAATGTGTCAAGTGGTGTTCCATCCTGTATAAAATACACTACATTGCTTAAAACTTGTCTCTGTGAAAGTTCTTGTGAGTTTGACTGCGCAAGCAATCATCTAGTCAGGAAAAGAGGGGTTAATAAGCTAATCAAAGTGGTTTGGTTTTTGTTTGTTTGTTTTTTTTTAATTCAGAGTACTTGAGAATTATGTATAAATGTAATTGTTTTTCTGTTATATTCACAGCAGTGTTTAAAAGGTTGTAAAGTAAATGTCAGCATGGGAAAAAGTGTGGATCAGAGTGTTAACTTTTAACAGTCCTCCTGCACATATTTAAGAAAAGATAAGATAACTTCTGAAGAAAGAAGAATATTCAGACAGGTTTCAGTATCTGATTATTTTCAATTTTCCCACAGATATCAATGAGTGTCAGTTACAGGGAGTATGTCCTAATGGTGAGTGCTTGAATACCATGGGCAGCTACAGATGTACCTGCAAAATGGGATTTGTGCCAGATCCTACCCTCTCAAGATGCATCCGTAAGTAATGGTGCTAATCAAAGTACCAAAATAGACACCTAGTTGCACTTCAGATGAGGACTTTTTTGACTGGCCCCCAACTCTTCTAAGCTGTCCCTACCTGCTCTTCTCAGCATATTCACTTTATTTAGTCAGTCTGTGCTCGTGCCTCTCTTCTGTCTCTTTGTCCTGGAAGCCTTGGTCTCTGCCAGCTTTTCCTGGTTTTCTTGTCACAAAGCCTTCAAGGCCACATCCAGCCTCCTCCATACACTCAGTCTTTCTCACCAGCCTGGAGTTCTCCTTCCCACAATTTTTTTCCCCCCTCTCTGCTAGTTCCCCAGCCAAAATCATCTTTGTGTCCTGCCCTCCCCTCTTCCAACTCTGCAGCTTTGACCTGGGTAGTTTCCATTACTAAATATTCAGCCCAGGATGATCTTGGGCACATTTTCCTTCTCGTTACAAAGGAATAAAAATTAAGAATGAATTAGGAGAAAGAAAATGTTGTGAACAGCATGAATGCAAATATTTTCCTCTGTTGATCAGCTTTTACTTGGTTTGAGATCAACTACCTCTGCAAGAAAAAAAGGTGGCATAGAGAACAACTTAATTTCTCAGTTTAAGTTTTTTGGGAAGAATATTTTACAAGTGAAAAATACCTAATTTCCTAAGCTCCTTACCTGAGCTGTCTTTAGATATATAAAATAAAGTATAGTCTAGAGCTGTAGGTGAATTCTTTCATTTTTTCAGCATAATTATCTTATGCTACTTGTTAATGACACTCAAATACTGAGAAAGTTTTTCAGCATTTTGAAGAATTTATCGCTTTTCAGTTTAACACCAGAAAAAAGGAATTGATTTTCATGTTTGCTTTTACATGTCATATTGAAAATCAGATAGTCTTTGGGGGTTTTTTTGGTTTTTTTGTTTTTTGTTTTTTGTTTTTTAGTTAAGTGAGCATATTACTGTAACATAACTTAACTGCATGTGAATGTGGATGCATAAAGTAGAAAGCTGGATGGATCTTAGCATGCTGTTCCCTCATACTAGTCATAGCTTATGGCCTTTGGCTCTTCAACATTAAAACTAAGCATAACAAAATGTAAATAAATAATTGTCTATTTTATTTAAAAAAAGGTCACGTATGATACTTAATCCTTTTGCAGTCTTAGTTATATACCCTACTTGAAGCTGAATGTTCCAGTGGCTATGTAGCTTGACACAACTGTATACTGCTCATGTTTGACCTTAGTGTTCAGCAGTTGGTCTTGTGTACAAGTGAGAGCTAATTTTGACTCTTTATTTTGGCAGCATGGCAACTGCTGATTTGGAAATTATTTTTTTCTTTAAAATACTTTTTGTCTTTAGTCTAGGATGAGTTGGAATTCAGGAGTGTTTGATGCAAAGTAAGAATTGTCTTTTATGTTGTGATTATGGTTTGAAATAAAACTTTTGTGGATGGGAATATTAATTTAACTGATATTGGAAATCTAGTGGTGTTTCTCTGTTTTGCTTTTCATGTGAACAGTACCATCCTTTCTTCCACTTTCATTGCAGCTGATAGTCCTATAGTTGCTGAAGAGAAAGGACCCTGCTACCGGTTTGTTAGTGCAGGAAAGCAATGTATGCATCCTCTTTCTGTTCAGCTCAGCAAGCAGCTTTGCTGTTGCAGTGTTGGCAAAGCCTGGGGCCCAAACTGTGAGAAGTGTCCGCTTCCAGGAACAGGTAAGAACTGTCCATTAAAAATATAAACTCTTGCCCCCACCCTATGTTTGTTATGCATGCTTCTTAAAAAAAAAAAAAAAAAAGAGGGGTCCAAGAATAGATTTTAAACAAGAAGTGTCCATGAGTAAATTATGACAGTTCTCTACATGACAGTAGAATAATCACATATATGGTGGTTTTGTTTATAGGGATTTGCAATTAAAACAAAGGAATTCTCTTTGATATGTTGTGACAGAATTCCAGATTAACAATATTTGCAGCTCAGAATATGTCCTTGAACTTTGATTCTCCTTCACATGAAGATAAATTTATCGTATATTATATTCTGACTATAGATCCAGGCAAATTAACCCAAAATCTGATTAATACCCTTCAGTTGTTAAAGGCACTGGTGAAAGGACGGCGGCTTTTGAGAATTAGGTTACAGAACTACATGTGTTGTAGTTTACATTACAGTTAGTGGGATATGTATGGAAGTATCTCTGCTTTCTAACCTTCCTTCATATCTTTACCATCCATTTTGAGGAATGTGCTAAGTATGAAGTTGTCTTCTTAACAATAAACTGGTAGTTAAACATTCACGCCACCTTTCACTTAAACAATTCCTTACTTGGTACGTAATACATAAGCTCACTTGTATTATCCGTGTTCAGTTGGAGTCCTGATGTTTTTAAATATATAAGGACTTGGAAAGTATCAGCTTGGTTCGTCACCACCCTCATTGACGCTGCTCGTAGATTAAGATACCACATATTATAGATGCTGATCGCTGCTTTCAAGTATCTTCTATTCCCT
The DNA here is from genome assembly GCA_013400195.1 of Aramus guarauna. Lineage (NCBI taxonomy): Eukaryota > Metazoa > Chordata > Aves > Gruiformes > Aramidae > Aramus > Aramus guarauna. Next base: position 116,155 of record VXBL01003304.1, read on the forward strand.
GATTTTGCTTAAAACTTAAATGACCAGAGTTGGAGTCTTTAGTCAAAATCAATTTAATATTATTTTTTTGTCCAAATACATGGTCAAAGTCATCTTTTTTTAAAAGCATCGTTGCTTATTGTAATATACATGATATACAGCCTGTTCGGTATTTTAGCCCAGGTACGTGTAATGATAATCCACTGTTCTTACTGAAGTTGCTGCTGCAGATGCCACTGTTATGATACAGGTCATGTGTTTCTCTGGAGTGTTTTGTAACGATTCAAATTTTCAAAACCAGCTAGCTGCTTTGGGAAATCCACCACTAGCATCAGAGACATGATGAGAGCAGCAGATCTCTTTTTTAAGTAGGGCTTACAGAAATGAAAGTGACTAACATTTTTGAGCATTTCAATTGATTTTTAAAGCCATTGTTTCCTGCATGATCATTGGGTTGCTAGATCACTGATTAGGATTTTAAAAGTCCAGTTCACTTTCAGATAAATAATATTTCTATGGCTTTTTGATGGAGAAAAAACTATTTTCTTATCAGATGACTTGCAATTTAAATGCAGATACTTTACATCTATGAGAATATTGCATGAGGCTTTATGCCCAGTTGTGTGTATTCTGGAGCAGAGAATATATCTTTTTGCAAAGTTGACTGCTCTCTAGTCGTAAAAAATACATCATTGAATATTATGTGGAATTGGTTATTTTAGTGATTTTTCTTAATGAAAAGACTGCAGAGAGAAAATCTGTGAGTAGAAAATTCTGATGAGCTGTGTGGGAAACACTTTTCCCATTTCATGACAACTTTCATGATTTAAAAACATGTTCCTTTCTATAACAGGTTAAATTCATAATCTTTCAGAGTTTTCTATGAAAAATGTGTGAAAGTGGGATACTCCAGAATGGGGTAATGTATTTACTGCAGCATCCCATGTTAATTTAAGAGTCATTGAATTAAAAAGTCATCATCTCACTCTCTGATAGCTTTAAAATATTTGTACAGAGTAGCCCAGCTCCAAAAAAGAGACTGAGAAAGCCCCAGGTGTTGAGAGCACTTATCAGAGCTGTGGTAGAATAAGGCTCACATTTTTATTCTACATTTCAGAGAATATGACCTGAAACATCCTGAGTATGCATCTGAAGGGACAGGTGTCAAATTTTCTGTCTTCCTCCTTTGACCAGAAGTCCCACCCTCAGTTGGAAAGGTTTTGATATTAACATTTCCCAACAACACGTATTTTATCATTCTGAATCCACTCAGTTTAATCAGTTTGACCCTTCATCTTTCCATTGCCAAGACACCATCAGAACAGAGTATGCGATTAATGCATACTGCAATTTAATGTATAATCTAATTACTTCATCTGTGGAGCACCTATAGCTAGTATTTTGTGGGTTTTAGATGCTAATTCATTTTAAAAGCCTGATGTGTTCAAAGCAGAATTTGTGAACTTACCAGTGCTCCACTCCACACACCTCTTAAGGAGCTGTAAGAAATCACATCGGGCACATGCGAGACTTAAATCTTTGGTGTTATCCCAACATAGCTTTACCTAGAGCAATGAGAACAATGAAGCACTGCCCCCTCAAGACTCCTGAAGGTCTCCCTGTCCCTGACAGGAGCGTAGCTATTATCTTTGATGGGAAGGAAGGCTGACCTGTATTTCTTTTTTATTCTAGCCTTCCAACTAGGACTGCAAAACCTGATGGTCTTGTAGAGCAGCTGCAGAGATCAGAGCAGGTGCTGCTGCCTGACTTTCATTACCTTTTTCTGTGGCAGCTTTATAAATGAGATTATTTCCCCTCTCTTCCAGTGATGATTTCGCTTTTTATGATGCCCAACTTGTTTTTATCCAGCCCACTGAGGTCAGTGGAAAGGCTTATTCAATTCAGTGGAATTTTGCATCAGGGCTGATGCAAGACCTTTGATGTAGTCAAATGGGATCCTGTGAATGAATGTTGTTACTGGTTGATATTCTTCTGCTCCTCTAGTACAGGGTGGTGAGCTTTTTTCCTTTGGTTTTGGCAAAAAGGGAATGATAGAAGTAGTGATCTTCTTACCGTATACAATGTAGATGATGATGACAATTTGCATATTTAAATGCATATTCAGAAAGGATATGCTGTTTGAAGAAGATTAATACAAAAAATTATCTTGATATAATGATAGATTAAGCATGACTGAAGAAAGATGGTAAACTGAAGCAGAAGCCTCCTGGGAGTAACAGCCAGAACATGCTTTTGGGAGAATGCTCTGTCATATTAGCATGCAATGCATAGCTTGTCTTTAAATATTTTTTTTGTAAAAATGTATATACAATATGAGATTAAATTTATTAGTGGTAGTCATTATATTTTCCACTATGTCAACATATTGCACTTTTAGACTCCTAAAAGGAATATTTTCCCATCCCAAATCTAGCTGCTTTTAAGGAAATCTGCCCTGGTGGAATGGGTTATACGGTTTCTGGCCCTCACAGAAACAAGCTATATCATCACCCTGCAGTTAGAGTACAGCCACCTGTCATTGGCAAGACCCCGATTACTCAACCTGTTGCTAAAGGTACTTCTCCTCCACCTCTCCCAGCAAAGGAAGAGCCAGTGGAGGCACTGACCTTCTCACAGAAAAGTGAGACTGAGATGGCTGTGCACGAAGGTGAGAGTGGGAAAATTTAGTTTTTCTGTATTTCTATGCATGTGTCTTCAATGGTGTGTTTCTTTGCGGAGTAGCTGTGTACAGTGCAGGACAAAGGCGTCACTCCCCACAGCAGAGCATTCCACGGCGTGGAGTGTATTGTGTTACGTGATTTACTTCTGAAATTTTATGTATAGCTCCTACCAGATGCTGAGAACACTATGGAGGAAGAGATTGCTTTAATCTCATTAATTTTTATGATAAGAAATAGTAAATATTTGTTTTAAGACTTTTACAAATATATTTATAATCTCCAACATATAACAAAGGACTCAACTGAGGCTTTGATTTTCTAGTATTTGGAGTGGCAGAAGCTGCGGGGTTTTCACCATCTTCCTTCTATATGCTCCTGTAGATAAGCCCCGCCTGATGTGGGCATGCTTCACCTTCAGGTGGTCTGCTGTCACCCCTGCAGCTCTGCACTCCCTCCGCCTGACCATGCTGGGTCAGCCCTTCTCTGCTGCCATTTAAAGATTAGTTGACTCCTGTAAGATACTTTTCTCAGGCTTTGTTTTGTGCAAGCTTCTCTAAGAACTTGTAGCAGCTGAAATCGTCCGGAGTCTAAAACAAATGCAGAAAGAGCAAAGAAATGCAGAAAGCAGCACTACTATAAATACATTACCAGAAAACTTGGGATGAACTAACTGTAGACAGGAAGAAATACACTGCTGAAGAACCCTCTCTTGGTGCTGAGTACTTAATAGATTATTTCCAAGGAGCAGTTATCTATCGCTGTGTCAGGCTGTTATTAGAAAGAGTTTCAGTCAGCTGACTTTGCAGAATTCTGTGTGATGTGAGTTACTTTCCATTTAAAAAACACTGCTCCAGTTTTGCTTTCAAAAAGAAAACGGAACTAAACTGAATCTGGAAATAAAAATAAGCCATTGAAATATCCTTACAGACTGTGCTGGATTATAAAATCTCATATAAACCTCTGGACTTTTCTGCGTTAAAAGTAGAAAAAAATGGTGTCTCATTTGCTAAAATATTACTGCAGTAATTAGAAAGATTGCCACATTCTAGTAAATCTTAAAGCATAGAGAATCTGGAGAAAAAAAGGAGTATTGATTTTTTTAAAATAAAATTTTTTTAAAATACATGCTTACTTTAAGTCAGTAATGACACATACACGTTTGAATTTTACATTCTGGTTTTGGATATATTTGTATTTGGAATTTTAGAGATTTTATTAGAAACTCTCCCAGTTCCGATAATCAGCCTGCCTGCTAATACTGAAGAAACTAGAGCAAGAAGAGTGATGTGGGGTTTTTTGTGGGTTTTCTTTTTATTATTTTTTTTTAATCTACCCTGTGGAAAAAGTTGATTGTGAAAAGAAAAATATTACAGTTTTTTACAGAAGCATATAGATTTTCATCAGTAAAGACAAATTCAAAAAAGGCAAACTGCAATATAAAATAAACATACGAAATTTCTACCTCTCCTTCCAGCAAAAAGTCATTTTTGTGGAGGAAAAAAAACCCAAACCCCTTTTGCTTGATTAAAGAAAAGGCAAATTTCAAAACCCAGTAATTTTTAAATTTTTTTTATTCTTGCAAATTTGTTAATAGTTAGCTATATATCATTATGTTATTAAATTACCTTTAAAATAATTACAGATGTTGATACTCCTTGGAAGGAATTAAAAAATTTAATCAGTGAATTAATAACCTGTGAGTTTCTCAGAATGTTTCTAAGGAAATAACTGAGAAACCTATAAGGCAGCTGAATACTGAGTACCTACATCATTATAAGCATTGGTCAGTGTGTAGAATCTTATTCTGGTTTCAGGTTAGTTTTTACGCTTGCTTTGGGAACATTACTTCAAGTTTGCACCATTTTGGGATGAGGCCTGAAATTTTTCTGTGATGGCAGAAACCTCTTTGAAATGTTCTAGTAGTTTTAAGTAGAATGTGTAAGTAAATGTTACGTGGAGACTGATTAATTTTCTTTTTTCTTTCTGGTTTTAGTGGCAACTGCAGCCCCTGATCAGGTAAAACATGATGTGATTTATCTAGGAATTAGAATGCAGACCATGTGTACAAGATGCAGTACAATAACTCTGAAAAGGATTTAGGATTTATGAGGAACAAACAATTCGCTGTGGACTTAGAGTGCAAACCCTGAGGCAAAAAGAGCTCATGTTGTTATTTTATACAACGGGCAATTAGTGAGGTACAGGAAAGAAGTTACTTTAACCTCTCTTTAGGGCATTGGTGGAGGGTCTAGTACTGTATTGTTCTATCCCATTCTGGAGCCTGTATTTTAAAGAGGATATCGAAAACTGCAGACAGTATGAAGGAGAGCCACAGATATTGACAGCTAGAGAAAATTAGTTGGAGAGAAACAGTATGAAGCTGTAAGAAGCATTTGTGACATCTGCTTAACATTTGTATTAATGCCTAAGTTAGTTTCCTAGGTTGTTTTGGGTTGCTGTGTATTCAGTGAAGAGCAAGTGTGTATCTCTAAGTCCCCCATTCTAGAGGTTCCAGGTTACCTATGCTGAAGATAATGGGATTCGTTAAGACTAACTGCAGCTGTACTTCATTTCCTTTTCCTAAAGAGTTACAAGCATCTAACACTTTTACGAAAATAAGATGATCAGTGCAACAGCTAAAAGAGAACCTTTCACAGTGGCCAAATACTTGGAGACATACGTGATTGTATACTTTCGTGTGATGCTGAACTGCAATTGGGAGAACTATGGAGAGACAAAGCCAAAGATACAGTCAGAAGCTCCATGATATAGCTGCTTCCAATAAAATCAATGTTAAATTGGATGCCATTGTATGAACATAGTATTCCATGTTCTTTCAGGCTTAAATTGGTGGTACTTAAGGATCTACTATGAAGAGCCACTCGTGAGAATGGTAGCAGTTTCTCAGGCCAGGAGTTTGTGGGTGGTTATGATAGCTGAATTAAGAAAATGTATTCAGAATATAAATTTTTAATCATTCTTTTAGGAATTAGCTTCCCTTGATCAAGAAAAGCAGCCTGACCTAGAGCCTGGGCAGCCTCAGCTTTCTCCTGGAATTTCAACAATTAACCTGCATCCACAGTTTCCAGGTAACTTGTTTTGACTTGTCTTTTAGTGTGAGAGAGTGCTTACAAGTCTTCCAAGAATGGGAAGGTAGCAGTTGTAACAGAGGTTAATGAAAATTGGTTGCAGCTTCACAAGCAATTTTTCCATGAGCAGAATGAATACAGAAAAAAACCCCAATGGAAGCTGAAGTAGGGGGAGTTGAGAGGTTGGCATTGGCTGGGTGACTTGTTAGGAGGCAAAGACATATTTTAGGCAAAAGTAATATCCTGGATTACGTACATGAGAATTTTAATGTCAGCAGAGTTGAGGCCTTGTACCCCTTTCAAGAGGAAACTTTACTTAGTTGCCTCCTTGTAGATCTATGCATAACTTTCTCTGCAGAAGTTTTACTATTGTGCTTGCTTTCTTTAGTACCTGTTTTTTTCACAAGCAGTAGAATGATGGAAACCCCAATTATACTATTTTTTTCTAGCCAGATCTAAGCAGAATAAACTAATGAAAAGCTCCATAGTGTCTAGCTCATTCAGTATCATGTGTGAATTCTTTAAGGGGCTTTTTTTTTTAATGCTTTAAGGGTTGGGGTTTTTTTGGATGTGATTGATTTCCATTCCATGTCACACAGTAGTGATTGAGAAAACATCTCCTCCTCTGCCTGTTGAAGTTGCTCCTGAAATCTCTACTTCGAGTGCAAGTCAAGTAATTGCACCTACTCAAGTTACAGGTATTGTACTTCCTTTTTAGAACTAAAATAAATTAAGAAATGACTGTGAGTTCCTGACACTATAACTTGTTCCGTGCTACTTCTGAACTATAATAGCAAAGAGAATGTAGCTGGGGAGAGATAGAAATTACAGAACAGCACAGCAATGAGGGTGCTGTCAACAGAGCTAGAACTAGACCCTCCCAGGATGTACCTGCCATTTTTGTGCCCACAAATCAATGATAGAAGGAAAAATTAATAATTCCAGCTCAGAGTACATATCTGTAACCAAAGTCCAGAACTGAAGACTTATTGGTGACAAGTCAAGTCTTTAGAGAATCTGCGCATGTTCGTGAAGTATAGCTGATCATGTTCTTTGAGGGGTGTAGATTTTGTGGGATGTAGATCAGCATGTTCTCCAAAAGGCAGATGAGAATTTACTCTAAGATCTATTTTGAAGTGTTCTTTTGACATTTGTGCCTCTTCCTTTTTTGATGTATCAAAGTTACTTTTTCTACATCCATGTGTCAAGAAGTGAAAATAATGGAAATGCAAGTAATGCTGCTGTCATAGCTGAAACTTGTCAAAGTGATGACTGTGTCCAAAAGGCATGAAAATTTCACTTGCTGTAAATTTGAAAGCAAAAAGGTGAATGTGCTTTGTGTGGATACATGAGAGCATTACAATGTCACATTGACTAGTCTCTCAGAATTAGCACAGGCTTTGAAGTAATTGCGATAGCCAGGTAAATACTTTAAGATGTAGTATTGCATATGGTAGAGATATCTAGACCTACCAAGAGGTTTTCCAATTTGTATTCACAGGGAGAAATTACACATGCTTCAATAAAGGTTTAATTCTTCAAAGATGGCTTTCCTTCATGCAGGAAGGGATTTTTGAGTTGCACGCAACATGCACAGGTTCTAAATCACCCGGTTGTTTGAAGTATGATTCTGTCAGCAGTTAAATCCTCCTGAATCTACTGTAAGAGTAGAAAAAGTATCCTGTCCTTCTGAAAGCATTCAGCTGCCTCCTTCAGTTACCTATAATTGCAGTTTGTCAGTCCCATATGAAAGTTCTACTGACAGTGCTTGTAAAACCAGAATTTGTAGGTCAGCTCTGCTGTGACTGTGCCTCTTCAGCCAGCCAGCTCCCTGCTTCCTTACAGGGAGAGAAAGCTACTCTGCTGGGAATTCACGTCAGTTAGAAAAAAAAATGGTATTTTTCCATGTTCTGCTGTTTTTTCTTTCCTCAGGAAAGGGAGTGGAACTAGAAATTGCTGTGTGCTATAAACAAATAAATCCATCTGTAGTTCAGATGCAGTTCCAAGTGTTGTTCAGATATTTAAGAGATAATAAAGTACAAGTGAAGTAAGATTTGTAGGACAAAATCCTAAATTGGATTTAAAAAACTGAATGCAGTTAGAGTTGAGATGTTTTTGAGTGCCTTAATTCTGTAGTTTAAGATTTAGTTAAATTTAAATGTAACCCATTTCTAAATAGTCTGGATAAATTATTCTTTACAGATTATAACTTTTTTCAGGAATTACAGTTTCATACTGCTGTATAACCTTACTTTAAATTGCAACTAAACACGGTCATTTGTATTTTTTTGTAGTAACACATATACTTCGAGAATTTCTAAAACTACTGTAAGGGTTTGGCATCCAAAGCTGCCCATATCTGAATCTTGTTATCTTACAAAGTAAATCCAAGACATTAACAGATGACTATTCTGTAAAAATAATCCGAAACCCCCTACAGTTATTTTTTTAACCTTCAATGCAAAGGTTAAATCATATAGATTTTTATTTTAGATGATTTTCATTTTACTTTATTTTTTATGTACCCATTTATGGATCTTGGACAGGACATGAGAATATGTCACTAGGAAAAGCCTAGATGGTTTCTAGGTTCTTCCAGATAAGGTATCCATAACAGAAACTCAGGACTTACAAACTGGATTTACAGTTGTTTTCAGGCCTGATCTTTCTACTTGGATTATAGAATATTGTACATCTGCTGAACTGGGAGAGTTTAATATTTTTTTGTTGTTGTTTGCTTAGAAATCAACGAATGTACAGTTAATCCTGATATCTGTGGAGCAGGACACTGTGTTAATTTGCCTGTGGGATACACTTGCATCTGCTACGAGGGCTACAAACTTAACGATCAGCAGACAAAATGCTCTGGTATGAATGGACGCTTTCAACCATGCTATGAAATGCTTGAAACCTAGAGTCTGGTCAGGGGAAATATGCAACAGTGTAGTCAGGAGTTGCTTCCTGTACTGAATGCTTCCAAACTACACAGAAACTAGTTTTTGTGTGTCAAATAAAATTTGCAGGCTAGTCTCTGATACAGTGTTTCAGCCACTCAGACTGAATTTGAATTTAATGAAATTTGAATGAAAGCCTTTCCCCTTATGAGACGAGAGAGAGAGCTCTTCTGAGCTTTATATCAGGTATTTAAAATCATCAGGCTCTAGGAAGAAATGCACTTCTGTTTGGAGAAAGAATGACCAAATTAGTGCCTGTTTCTCAGAACGATTTGCCCAGCTACCAGCTCTGCAGCTGCACTAAATCCGGTCATTTTGTTGGGTCTTTCCTTTCAACCTTTTGCTGAAACGAGAAAATACATTGTAAACATCCCAGAAGCACAATAGGAGATCTGCAAAGTGAGGTCTTCATCCCCTTCAAAGCTAGTAAGTGCTGGAACAGAGGGCTCTGACGAACATGACGCAGAGCCCAGACTGGCTCTACATGAGCCATTTTAGATTTGGAAGCAACTGTATCAATATCTTTCCTTCATTCAGAATATGCAGATTCCTCTGTAACTTCGATCAGAAAGAGTTTATTACATCATGCTGCCAGATTATATACTATCAAATTTTCATGCTACCAAAAGTTTGGTAACTTCACACTGGTATGCAGGTGCAACTACAGTATTAGAAAATATTTTACACACATACGCAGCCAAATGGCAACTTAAAATCCTTCTATTCCATCCAAATTGCGTTATTGTTCCATGCTTGCAGCTTGTGCTCAGCTTGCACTCAGTGTAGTGATTTGAATAGTAATCATGTCACATTCTTCAAGCCAATGCAATATTCTTATAGTCTAAGCCAATAAGAGCATTTTTTTCCAACCAAAACTATTTAATGCATCTTTTTTGCAGCTCTGAGGGAGAGGAAAACATATACTTTTTCAAATAGTTAAAATAATTACAAGATCAGTCTTTTCAAAAGCATGGCATAGAATGCACAAAAAGAATCACAGCTAAGTATGTTATTCTCTAGTCTTACGGTTTTATTTCTTTTATAGATATTAATGAGTGTAATCAGGCACCCCATCTCTGTTCCCTTGGACGCTGTGAAAATACAGAAGGAAGTTTCCTATGTATTTGCCAAGCTGGATTCATGGCCAGTGAAGATGGAACAGACTGTGTTGGTAATTACTGGTCTCCTTCACAGAAAATAAAAATGTAAAAAATTAATCGAGAAGCTTATCTCAAACCCCTAAAGTCTTCTTTTCAGCTTCTTTCCTCAGTGTCATTGGTAGTGGACTGAGGTCTGGAAGTGTTTTTAACTGTCTCTCACCAGGTATTGTGGTGACGAAAATATTTGAGTGGCTCCTTCTGCTTTTCAAAATTGTTATTTGTTAAAAAAAAAAAAATATTCAGTATCATGCTTGTTTAGGAAAATTACCATTTAGTACAAACACCTTCTGTGGTGGGAAATACAAATATTCAAAACTCGTTCAATCACTAACAGCTGTAACAAGCCATATTTTTAAATATAGCTGCGAACAGCCATGAACTGCATGGAGAGCAACACAAACAGACCAAAGTGGCTGTGATCTTCCTCAGGTTAGCGCTGCCTTGGGCACAATATGCACGTAGTGACACGCGTTCTGTTTGCAGCCGCAGGTAGGGCTGCTCACTGCCCTTCTTCCTGTGGCCTGGTTGTTTCTAGATCTCGTTCTCTCTGTGATTACAAGCAGTGTGGTAAAGAACAGCTGCAGGGCTGTGGTTTGCAAACAGCTTGAAAATCCAAACTTACTTGCTTATGTTTAATTAAAGCAGAGTTTAGGGGAGATGCAAGCATTCAGTAATTTCATGGTGAAGCAAAGGTTCTCCTCTCTTTTTCATCTGCAGATTTTGATGAATGTTCAAGACCTCATACTTGCGGGGAAGGCTTTTGTGTAAATACTGTTGGCTCGTACAGGTGCGAATATTGTGATAGCGGGTACCAAATGAACAGGAGAGGTGAATGTGAAGGTAGGTTTGAACTCTGCACCAGTTGTAATACAGTAACAGTTGCCAAGCCAAACAACTGCAATTAGGAAGAGCCATTTGTTCGCATTGACTGCTGTTTCTGATCTCAACAGAAAACTTTACATCCGTTTCTTTGTGTTTGAACAAATCTGGCCATTAGATGGAAATATTAAAATAACTCAACACAGACTTTTTTTCATGTTTAACAATATTTTTCTACCTGGTACTTTTCTTTTAATTTGTTTCAGTCTCCATTTGCTATTTGATTTCAGAGGGAATGTCTTGGCACAGTGATTTTATATCTATTTGAGTTCAGAGTTCCCTTTCCTCATCCCACTCTGTGCTTATTTCCATGGGTAATTTCTCTAGCTTGATCTTATGGCTGGAATTCTCTCACAGCTATTTTCCTCATTTAATTTGCCTTCAGATGAGTTAACTTCCTCCTGTACACCAGCTGAAAATGGCAAAATGTTCAGAAAGACATTGCTTGCTTTATCTACAGTATGTCCTGGATGATGAAGTGAAGTTACCATTTATTCATATCACAAAAACAATGCCAAATGTTACCGTTGTTTGGAATGATTAACATTGCCTGCTTGGGAGGCTTAGCACTGCAGCTTGAGCTGCAAAGGGAGAATTATCAGAGTGTGCAAGCTTAAACAAGAAACCTTTTTGAGTATTCTCTAATCTTTTCAATTATTTGATGTCTGGAACTGCAATTTAATTCCTATTATTTAGATTTAAGATGCTGCAAAGAAATTCTCCCACTATGGACAGAACCATCTTAGGACAGAGCTTTTAACAGCTCTTGCCATGGAATCTCGTGATAAGATTGTTAGTCCTTACCGAGTTTCTGGTTTCTAAAAAACAAAAAACACAAACAAACAAAAAATCTATAACTTTTCCTATAATATAACAGGTAGCAAATGATAAGTTGACTTTTAAAAATTTGGAAATATTTATCTATCAGGTATTTCATGTTGCAGGAGGTCCTAGGACATCTGACCTTCAAAACTTCACGTTATTTTTCAGTGTAATATTTTTCCCTTTTTTGCTGTTTTTTTTTCTTTTTTCACTCTCAGCTTGAATCGTGAACTAAAAAACACAAGCAGCCATTTCATTTTAAATGTAGTTTTGCTCATGCTTTAGTCTACATTACTTAAGACAGAATGAGATTGCTAACATGTTAGGTTGCCTAGCAAATAGATGACTTAAAGCTGCTGTGGATAGATTTGCTGCTCTGAGCATTGCTAAAAGATTCCTCTTTCTATTCAGACAATTTTTTTTAATTTAAATAAATGTTTCACACACTCCGCTCTTACAACAACTTTTTCCAAATCTTCTCTGTCAGTAGGGAATCTCTGATTAAAATAGGCTAGAAATCAGAATATCACAGTGTGTCAAATTTCCTATTAGCTTGTATTTTAAGTAGTGTGGTGGTAGTCCTCTCTCATTTAACTTAACAATATGTAATTTCTGAAACCAAATTCTTTGTTGAAAGTTATTTAAGGTTGCTTAAGGGAAAAACCCTCCTACACTAAATCCATCAAACCAAGGAAATGACACATTTGGGGAATCATTTCACCATGCCATTACACCTACACATTATAGTCACCCTACTGACAGATTCCAGATTCCACAAATAACTCCTGTCCACCTCCTTCAACCTTCAAAAACAAAGGCAAGAATCCTCCATAGGGACACAGTTCACTTACACTTCCTCACCTCATCTTTGTTCTGCCTTCAAGCTATCCTCACGCAAGCTCTGTCCTGGCCCTAGCCTGGGAAATCTGATCTGCTGTATGTTATGGACTGTCTACCAAAGATTCACAGTGTAACAGAAAACTCAGATTCAGTTGCATGTACTATGTTCTAATTTATTTCTCAGAGATGCCCCTTTGCAGATACAAATCTATGCGAATTTGTGCCTTCCTGGCTATCTGAGAGATACTTTAAATGTATTAGTATACACGAGCACAGTCAGAATAGCCAGATTAGTTTATTGTTCAGTGTTTTGTTTCATCTTTGACCAATATTTCTTTTATCTTCTCTTTTGAAGACATTGATGAATGCCTGACTCCAACTACTTGTCCAGACGCACAGTGCATTAATGCTCCTGGCTCTTACCAGTGCATTCCTTGCAGAGTGGGATTCAGAGGCTGGAATGGACAGTGCCATGGTATGTTCAGTACTCTTTGTATCTCCAGTTATGTTCTTGTTACGAGATGTTCTATTTTCTATGCTATCAATGTTACAATCTGACGACAGCACTGTGCCCTGGGTCCCCATTTCATTCAATACTAATTGAAAACATGAGATTTTTGAAATTACTTTGTTCTCAGGTGTAGTATATATGAGGAAATCCTGTTTTACTGTAGGTAAATGAACATTGAATCTAGACTGCAAACAAAACAATTATAATTACAAAACAAAATTCTTGAAACAGAAAATATGGAACTGAAAGGGATGTATTATCAGTGAAATGCTAGTAGGCCATCGTTTGGAGGTATTAGCAAATGGAAAAAAACATGCATCGGTGCGACTGGCAGGCTTTTCAATAGGATATGGGAGTTTGGTTACAAAGCATATTAATAAACTTCTTTATTATTTCCAGCAAAACATGCAGCACATCTTAAAACAGCTTGTCTCACTTTAGGTTAGGTTTTTAGGACAGAATTCTCATGTTATAGTTTTGTTTATTTGTTTTTAAATGTTAGATTTTAATTTTTTTTCCAAATTAGTTTTGGTTATTTGAGTTATAGGTAAGAAAGAGCAAATGGATCAATTGTGCAAAAAGAAATAATCTTCTGCAGTTTTGAGTGCCACTTCCTGAGGCACTACCAGAAACTTAATTTGACCTCAGTTGTGAAGGGTCTGCTGTCTGTTGTGAATCCTCCTGTCCACTTTGTGTGTAACGCATGTCCTGTAATTTGTGATGGTTGGAATAAGCATGTTATCTAAGCATAGGTGTATAATAACCTACGTAGGAGGTGTTTGCATTATTGTTGTAGGTCAGATTGGCAGTGTACTTCCATAGCTTATTTCCTAATCGCTCCCAGTTGCTGCAGTTTGGTTCAGTTCATGAAGCAGTCTGCGAGCATAGTTACGGCTGAAGTAGCACTGGAAGGTAGGCATCTACTGTGATCCAGCCGCAAATGGGTTTTGATGTGGAGCAAGACTAGAGCCAGGTTGCAGTGAAGCACCTGAAAAATGTATGATGCCACTGTCAGATCCTCACCACCAGCTTTGCTGTACGGATGATACCTTTTTCAATCACACGATTTTCTAACGAAGGCATGTCGTAGCAAATTATTTCCATCCGAACATCTGCCTGTTACAATTTATGAGCATGTTGTAGCCACATTATTTGGTCTTGTCATTTGACTTACTGTGGAGGAATGTATTTCTTGGGTAAGTTCATGGATTTTAATGGAGCTATAACAAGCTATGGAATGTTTACAGCAAACTGATGTGGTTCACTTTGCAACATGTTCATGTTCATCTTTGTTTTGCACCTTCCCACCTGCCTGGATTACTGCTACTCTTGCAAAGAATGTGGCGCATGCACTCTCTTAAGGAAGGTTAGTAGGAGTAGAATGAGAGAAAAGAAGTCACTGCTCTGCTCAGATTTACAAACATAACTAAGACATGTAGGGGATAAGTCTTGGTTCCAAGTTGTTGATGCTTTTTTTCCTTGTAATCCTGCATGTAGTTTCCCTTTTTCCTTTGTTTTATGAAATGTTCTAAGCCTAGACATCTCACTCACATCATTAGCGATGTGATCAGTCTTCATTTTCTGTTTATCCTAGACTTACATCATGTTGGAAATAAGCCACACACATTTTAGAAAGTGTGGTGCAGACAGAGTTTGTCTCAAATCTGTAGCTTTGCAATATGGTACAATTTAAGCACGCTGGAAAGGAAAATATTTCCTAAGTTATCTATGAAGGGTATTTGAGTCCATTGTTCCATGAATAAATTTGTTTCTGCTGTTAGTTTAGGTCAGTTGCAGCTCTGCTAGTTTTCCCCAATACTCTATTCAGTATTTTTTTTTACCTCAGCTCATTTGTCTGCCTGTACTTGATGTGCAGAAAGTCTAGTGTAACAATTCTACAGTTATTAGATGCTATTGGTATTGTAATCTTCCAGAATTTAAAGCCAGGAACTTCACTACTTTTGGTTAATAAAGGCAAGTCAATCGTTTCACTTCAGACTTATGTAGAATAAATTTAACTGCAGTTTAGGTGGGAATATCCAATGTGAGATGCATATTGGAAGAAATTAAAAATGGCACCTGCACACCCGGCCTCCTCATTGTCTTGAAATTGCTACTATCCCAGATCCCTCAGTGCATTTGTGTTGTACAGGGACTATTTGAAATAATTTTTTAAAGTTTACTTGAAATCACAGATTTTTTCATCTTTCTCTCTCCACATTTGCACATTCAAATAAAGTGATATATCTTGATATATAATGACAATAAATTGTACATTAATCTAGAGCACACTTCTGTGTATTGACAAATAAATGAAAAAAACTAGATTGACAAAACTATAGACCACTTCATCCTCATGGTTATCACTGTGGTGGATTTTGGAGCTATGTTGTTAACTAACAATATTCAGCTTGCAGAGCATTAGGGACCCCATCAGATTTCAAAACTAATACAGAAGTCAGCAAAGCTGATCCATATACCTCTAGCCATATTGCAGGGAGCTTCAATAGAATCAGTTACAGCTCTGGACTTCATCTCAGAAGATTTAGGTTCTGTTCCTGGCTTTTCTGCTGGCTTTATGGAAAGGACTCTTGATCTTCAAGTTCCACCCAAATATCAGAAATAATATTGCAGGCTTCATTTTCAAGTAGTTTGGAGATAAGGAGATGAAAATGAATCTATAAGAAGCAGATTTGTTAATTGGAAATTTGTGTGCCTGGCTGCTGAATTAAGTTCTTTGTGTTTTAGCACATTCTTTAATTCGAGCATTGATCATATACATTGAGAGCAAAGGTTGTGTTTTGTTGAGCGGGCAAGTTTTGCAGCAGTAGGGATCTGAGAAATTAGTCTTGCAGAAGGTGTGAGTAGTATCGCCTACTGAACTGCCATAGAAGAGCACCTGTGGATCGGTGTTGTCATGTCTTGGGAGGATGCCACTTCATGTTCTTGGCCAGGCTGAGTGTCTTATTTACAGAGTTATAGGCTCAAGTGAGGAAACAAGAACTGTAGGTCTTTCGAAATACAGACAATAATGGGGATTTCATTTATGTCTGGGGAGGCATGGGTTTTGTCAAAGTCAGATTGTACAGGAGCTTGTAAAGAGCCAAGAATGATAAATATATATGAGGAAAACAATTACTGCAGATATTCACAATAGGTAATAAGAGCTATGATGATGAATTAAAGACCTCTAATCTTTTTCCAGCTCTCCCTGTGCTACAGCTGCTTAAATAGCTCAAGTGCCTCAAGTAATCAGTAGCTTTACTTTTATGTTGACAGATTTGTGTGTTTTGTGGTGGCAAAACATTGGGAGTAATATGATTTCGAGCATATAAAAGCAAATAAGGTGTAATTCTTTTTTTCTGCATCAGTGAAGCTAAAAAATACAGCTTTTTCCATGCAAACAGACACACCTGCTTGCTGTTAACTACATCCTCAAAATAAATAAATAAAGTTTGAAAGTTAACCTTTTATTTTTTTTAAGTGAAAACCACTCCTAGGAAAAAGACAATATTGATTATTTTAGAATACTGAATTCTAACAAGGTTTATAATGATATATTTATTTTTATGTTTGCTTTTTTCTTTGTTGATTTATACAAATTGCATTCAGAAGAAATTCTTGAAAATTATTCTTAAGTAGTGACACAGCAATTTTCATGTTGGCTAAAGAGCGTGGCCCATCTGGTTAATACCCTTCTTCCAGAGAATGATGAAAGTACATGTTTATGAGAAAAAAAATTTCTCTCAGCTCCTTGTTGCCTGTATAGAGTAGCCTTACAAAAGGACCTGCATGAAGTGCAGAAATCCCTTGAGATTCTTCAGGTGTCAGCTGAGTCCTCTAGAACCTGCCTCCTTTAAGTCCATTTGAAAAATGTCATCTATGAAGGTCTCACATGTACATGTGTTTTGTATGGAGTCCTTAGTTATACACTGGAGAACTCCTCTAAATCCCATACATTAATCAACCAGCTTTAAAAGCCAGCAAAAACTCAGCAGCAGAAAATGTGGTTGAGGTCTCTTCTAGCTTCTGAGAGGGCCTACCTGTTCCCCCACACGTGTAGCTAAGCTCCAGGTGAACAAGTGGAGGCAGCAGGTTTGGGGACCAGACAACATGTTTTAAAAATGGTTTCAGAGAGAACAGCTTCTAACACAGCCTTGCCAGCGTGAGCTGTGTCTGCTTTTCCGGACTGTTCCTTGCAATAGCAGGATTCGTGCTAATGGTTTACAAGGTATTGGCAGTTGCTAGTGCTTTTATCACAGATACATATCCTAAAGGTAAATCTGGGTAATGCAAGAATGAACATGCCAGCATTTGCTGAACTCCTCTATATACTAAAGCTGCACTGATTTAAGCTCCTCTGGGAAAATAATGGGCAAAATAATCTTATTCAGGTAAGGATGATGTGGATGCAGTTAGTTCATAGTTCAACCCCTGTTAAAAAAAAAAAAAAAAAAAAAAAAAAAAAAAAAAAAAAAAAGAAAAGAAAAGGAAGAAAAAGGTCTGTTAGCCCAAACTGCAGTCCTTGCAGTACTGGGATGAAAGCATTGGTTTAGTCACGTGGGCTCTGAGTATAGTTGAGTTGAACACAAGCCAGCTCAAGTTCAAATCCTTTTTTTAAAATCAGAATTGCTGCAGAATTGTCAAGGTCAAAATATACAGGAAAACTGATTGTAACCATGCTTATGGCAGAATTTGAATAAATTCCCAAGCTCAGCTGAAAGATGGTTGTACCCAAGTTAATTGTATGCTTATGCTTTCTTTGTATTCACAGATATAGATGAATGTCAATATGGCAACCTCTGTAGAAATGGACGTTGTGAAAATATGGAGGGGTCTTTTAGATGTGTTTGTGGCCAAGGTTTCAAACTCTCTGCATCAGAGGATCAGTGTGAAGGTAGGAAAGAATATGATTAAAATTTGTAAGCTTGCACTTACCTTTTAGATAATATTTTCAGTCTAATAGCATTCCTTTCAATGGAGAACCAACAAATGTACAACACTGAGGCTAGAT
The DNA here is from genome assembly GCA_013400195.1 of Aramus guarauna. Taxonomy (NCBI): domain Eukaryota; kingdom Metazoa; phylum Chordata; class Aves; order Gruiformes; family Aramidae; genus Aramus; species Aramus guarauna. The sequence goes on from VXBL01003304.1 coordinate 134,084, forward strand.
AACAAAAAATATAAGAATATATATTTCCATTTTATGGCTTCTGTGGTCACATTGTAGATTTTGACATTTGTTATAAAGCCAATCAAGAACATGTAGTAATATTTATATTGCTAAATTTTAATTTTTTTAAAAACCCTTGGCATTTCTGTCATTTTGGAGGACAGTGGCTTTTGCTGCCTTAATTGCTTTTCTTTCTATCTTTTTTTCTTTCGTGTGGGTGAGTGGCATCAAAAAAACCCCAGGCTGCCCCTTCTTGGAACCCAGCAGTGTCAATTAACACTGAGGTGATGCCTGCATTGGTGTCACTGCATTTTAAGTACTATGTCTAGTAGAGAGAGAGTTTGATGTTGTATTTCTAAGAAGAGTACCTGCACCTCCAAAGTGTCACATTCTACATTTCTTCCACATCTAAAATTCCCACCAGGGACTTCTCCAGTGGAACAAAATTAGGTCTGAAGTCAGAGTGGAGTAGTCTGAGAGAGAACCTAGAGTGTGTATGGGAGGTATGAATATCTCTCTCCCTAGGGAGAGGGGACTTCTTGAAACCCCTGCCCAAAGGTGAAAATCTGGGAGAATGTCTCCAAGCTGTAGAAGCACACAGAAACCTGAACATTTCTTGTCAGATGTTTTTTCTTCTTTTCTGTTCCCCTCACCCTTCCCTAAGTGTTTGTATATGGCGCCAAACACTTTCAGAGTTCTCAGTGCTAAAAATAATACAGTAAAACTAAATTTGTCAGGAAGTTTGAAACAAAACATCAGTGTAAGTTAAGTGTCTTGACTGAGTTAAATGTGCTGTCCAGGACGCACAGCAGACTGGTCTTGGGGAAAGTATGTAGACAAAGTTTGACTGCTTCCTCTGAGCCTTTCATGGAAAAGGGCCCTTGCCAAGCTGAGCTGGCATGTGCAGACTGTTCTTCTTAAAGTGCACCCTTCTAAAATAAGGGCCTGTACACGTGCCCAGACGCTTCATGCAGCCCCACAGATTTCACTGATCCTTAAATTCAAAACCTCTGTGGTCACAAGGGACCGTTACTCAAGAGGTCAGACTATGTAGCCATAACACAGACCTGAAAAACCTCATTGAGTAACTTTCTCCTGTTTGAATTCTAGTGTGTTTTCAGAAAGACATTCAGTCGTGCCTAAATCCTAGAAGTGACTAAGAACCTACCGTATCAATTTAATTACTGTTCCATAATGAGTATTTTATAAATAAGGGAGGGAAAACAGGCTTCTTAGCTCAAACAAGACATGTGCTGTGTTCTGAATTCAAAGTGCCACTCCCCTCCAGTATTTTGAGTTTTTCATAGGAAAATTTAAGCTTTATGTTCAAGTCCATCTGTTAACCCAGGCTGACCTCAGTTTATGAGACCTGAAGCACTGAGGGATTAGCAGTGGTTGTGGAAGCAGAGAGACATTTCCCCATGCTTAGAGGATTAATACTGTTCCAAGGCAAGTATTTAAAGGAGCCCTAAGGTACAACTTAATAGAGGAACAGCCCGTCAGTGTGCATCTGAAATCCACGCCCTGTTAAAAGGTGGTGATCCTGCTGGAAAGTATTTTGTGGGTTTTGCTGACTCACTGGAGCAGCTGGCTTGTTACCTTTGCCAGACATAAAAGAAACAAAAGCACCTCTCAAGCAGCGTGTGTGTATGTATTTGCATGTCTGTGTGTACCTGTCTGTGCATTGATGGATATATTGACACTACAGGAGGGAATGCTGAATGCAGTCATCTCAAGGAAAACATCCAATCTGCAATTCCATATATTTTTATGCATTATATTGACTGTCTGTATTTGTTAATAAATAAGACCTAGAGAAGCAGTGCTGGATATTGACACTCTGCTTTGCTGTTTTGTTCAGAATTGGTTATTGCACCACTTGATTAGTAAGTGATATTTTCAGATGTATTATGTGTTTACTGTCCTCGTGCTACAGATATAGATGAATGCCAGCACCAATCACTCTGTACAAACGGACGCTGCAGGAACACAGAAGGATCCTTCAGATGTATTTGTAGCCAAGGCTACACGTTATCATCTACTGGAGATCAGTGTGAAGGTAACCTTGTGGACTTAAGCTACTGATTCTTTTTTGTTTGTTTGTTTTTCCAAAAAAGTCTTGAGTATTTCAGCTGTAGACATGAACTCTAGTGAGAATCGTGCAGAACAATACGTCGCTCCTCTTTCTTTCTCTATACTTTGCTGTCAACCATTCAACAGTCTCCTCCTACACAGCCACATAATTAATGGATTCTTAGAAATAGTCCCTGTCATCTTTCCACATAAAAGAAATCAGCACATGTGTTTTCAACAGTAAGATTGGAAGAGCGGTTGACATTATTACCAAAAACGATTAAGCCTTTCCAAACCTTGTTGTTCAAACTCTGACACAGAGGTTCTATATTACAAAAGCTTCTGCCAGCATACACTATTCACATGGGGGCCTGCTAAGTTAAAACTTCTTCTCCAGCTGGTTTTGGGAACCTGTAGCCAGCCAGCACAATCCCATATGTGCACTGGCTGGAGAAAATATGTAGTATAAGATGAGCTCCAGGGGGATCTGCTGGAGCTCACAGCTTTCACTGTCTCAGAAGGCAGTCTACACACTGAGCTTGTAAAAACAAAAGAAAGAGGTGAAAGATGTACAGTAAACGTAGGGAGAAATGTTATGTTAGAGAAAACAGAAACATTCTGTTATCTTTTAAATAGAACAATTTAATTGTCCACTAAGTGGCAAACAGATTATTTTCTAATGAATTATTTCAAAGCTACTCCCTCTTCTCCATCGTTGGCTATACCACCTGATATGGTATGTGCTGCACTACTCATGGTCACCTTGAGCATGTGAGATTACTTACTAGCGAGCTCCAGAAAAGATTGTTCCTCAGTTGCTTCCTTACCTCACTCTAGGGGGGAAAAAACCCTCAGTTAAGGTCTGTCTCACTGTACATGTGGCATCAGCACATAAAAGCTTTCCAGTCTCCGGCGTAGCTTTCTGTAGCTGCTGATACCATGGAAAACACAACTTCTTACTGCTGTTCTACCTAATAGTGTTCTGCTGCTAGGTTATCCCACACACAGCACTCTAGGAGGCAGTTTCCACCTTCTCCCCCACAGCAATAGGACCGGAATCCTCCTCTTCAAAGTGATCCAGGCAGAAGAGCACTTCCCTCTGAGCCAACCAAATGCTGTCTTCTCAAGACAAACCTGTAATGTCAGACCGGACTTTATCATCAGTGATGATACTGGCACATTTAAGGAGTGTCAGCGTCTCTTGAAGTTCTTGCCAACAAGGAATAAGGGTATCTTATACAATCTCCTCAGCACACCGATACTCTTTGGTAGTGACCTGTTTGGAGAATCTGGTCATAGAAGAACTTAACACAATCTTCTCAGAGTTCCTGGTGAATACCAGCATCACTTGCATCAGCTTCAAGAAATGTAGGCTGATGATGCAAGGTACTAGGAACTTTTGTCAAATAATTTTGCTCTCACCTGGCGTCAAGATCTTCATGAGTTGCAACAGATACAGAGATACCTTGTCAAGAATCAAAGAAAAATGTGGTGGAAGAGATCACTGGTTCATTCTGCCTCCCAAAGGCAGGACAGACCATATAGTGTCATTCCTGACAGGTATCTAACCTGCTCTGAGTAGGCTTCAGCAGAGGAGATTCCAAACATTTCTTCAAGCAGCCTGTGTCAGTGCTTTGCTGTCCTTGTGTCAGACTCTTCTAATCTTTCTATTGCTGCAGTTTAATTTATGAGTTCTTACCTCGACCACATTAAACAAGAAAAAGTTCTTTCTTTCCTTTCTTTCTCCCAGAAAGGGAGATGGTGAGAGTGAGATGTATAACCATTTCAAGCATTTTGGTTCCTTCAGCAAGAAGCCTTACAAACCATCAAGTCTGCAGAGAGAGATTTTGACTTAGTAAATGTTGTTAGCGTGCGTGAGCATGTGAAATGATGAGTTAAACCATCTTGTAGTGAAGAAAAACAAATGAAACACAGAATTTAAATCCATTGTAGTTGAGCACCAAATGTTTTCCAGACCTTCTCTTCAGACTGCTTTAGTGCATTTCATACAGCCCAAGAAGTCATGGTAACTGTTGCTGCTCTCCATCGCTATGCAATGGCCAGTCAGGACAGGTACATGCTTTATCTTCATCTCTTTGTTGATCCTATTCAAGGGTAATTTTCAAGAAAAAATAATTTCAGAAGTTCTCAAAGCAAAAGAAGAGGGATTGGGACCATACAAGGAAAAAGGGTAAAACTGCTCCCTCACCCCAGAGTCTTTGTTTCATTTGCAATGGACTGTAACCAAATCTATAGCTTCTCCACCCAGTGTGACAGAGTGGTTAATTTCTGTAGAGACAAGTTTGTCCACTGAAGATTTTCCTAAATATTACAAGTCCTGCACAAAATCTATTCATGTCTTGAAGTGGAAGAAATTGTTCTGTGGTTTCATTATATCTCTAATATTTTCTGAAGTACGAGATACTACGGACTGCTTTTTGCACCTTGGAAACGAAGTTTGAACAGACTGTACTTGTTCTGCTCTCGGTAAGAATGCTTTGTGGAACTACTTTATCTGCCATACATTTACCTCTCTTGTTTTTCCTCACCTTGTGATAAGTAGGCTCTATGAAGTACTCATTGCACTTTTAGGGAACTCAGTTAATTAGGGGTTTAAATCTCACATTCTTTTCATGTCAGCAGAGGTGCTCAGCCTCACAGCCATGTTCCCATCTTCATAAAAGTGACTTTCCTCCTGACTGCTAGTTCAGCCAGATGTGTGCATGGACTACGGGCAAGAGCTTACATAAAGAGAAAATCACATTGAGAAGACATCCAAAGTTTCTCCACATGATGGTCTCTGGGTTTTGGATTTAGTCTATTTACCTGAATGTCTTCTAACACTTCACAAAGAAAGCAGGAAAGAGATTACAAAAGCTGTGGGTAAAGCAGAGCACAGTTGTGTGAAAAGAACAGAGAGCTTCCAATTCTGTCCAGTTTCTGAAAGACTCAGGGATGGATGTTTGTCACGTCAGAGGATACCCAAAAACGTATCAGGCTGTAAAGCCAATGTGATTGGCAAATCACTTGCAAGAAATGTGCTTGTTTATTTAATAAGGATTTCTTCTACTTCAGAAGTTTTCTTAAAAATGTAGCAGCTCAAGAAGCAGTTTGCTGGTTTGATCATTATACACTTGTACAAACTTCTAGGGATATTGAAGAATTTGGCAGAATTATGCTATGCTCATTTTCAGCTGTGCTTTTTGCAGCTCTCTGGCTGAAGTTTTTATCTGGAAGTCTTTGCACAGTATTTCACTTGTTTAAGAATAAAGGTAATTTGCAAATAAATGTTCTGTACGTTGGCATCTGCATGCAGTATACATGCTCTGTATGCTTCCTTACACTGAACGCTTCAGAAAATGAGAAAGCTGGACTGAGGCCTTCATACCTTCAGTTCTGTCTGAGAGCAGTAATCCATATGTCTGTTCCTACTGTAAATACCTGTATACCCTGTTATTCATGGCTGAAGAACTTTTCCCTTCTGCAGTACCTGCAGAGACTTGCTATTAGCTGTTTGGAAATTAGTAGCATGGAAGTACATGGCCATCCATGGGTGGGCTGTACACAAAACTTTCCACTTGAACGCAGAAAAAGAGGTTACTTCCTAGTAGTCAGAAGTCTCCAAAATGCATGACCAGATGCGTGTTTATTGTCTTTCTGCCTTACTCTCTCATTCAGCATCTTGTTCTTAGGTGAAGGGATATTGGGACTTTCTGCTCTGTGTTGCTCTGAATATGAGGGAACACAAAGTGTGAATGCACCTGTGGGTAAAAAGTGTTGGCCTGGTCTCAACTGGCAGGAAGTATGGATATGCACCAGCTGGACTTGCATAAAGTCAGCACATCTCAAAGAACTTGGGCTGCTGGAAGAGTCTCTCTGAAGCATAGGAGGCTCCAGGGCTCTCCTAGGAGCCTTCAGGGATTTTGCTAGCCAAAATGCTCTAGATGTGCACCTGTAAAGGGTAGTAAAAAGCACTGAACGTCTCAAGCATGAGTTACTGTTTTTCTGGATTTTCTACTGATTTTTCTGGAGATTCTTGTACAGCAGCCATAGGACCAATGAAGAGTTGCATCAGAGAAAGGAAGGAATATATGGAATATAATGCATTTTGACTGCATTTGGCAGAAGATGCCTTCTTGTTGTGCGACTTGGCATTAACTCAGCATGTGGGAGTTGTTAATTTTTTCTCATGCTCCTAGTGAAAATTAATTGCTGTTTTAAATAAACCACGATTTATTTCTCAGTTGAAAATTATTACAGAACATGTGGTTATCAAAAGGCCACAACTTTGTCAGCATTAAGTGCAGTTTTATCTGCAATAACATTCATTTATGTAAGAAAGCTATCCCTATTTCTTATTTTTATCAAATAGATTAAATCCCTAGGATAGCTGCACTTTGATACAGTGTGGGCTTTGCAGAGATAACTTTAGAAATGAGGTTGTATCTTTTTTTTTTTTAATTACAGTTGTTATTTATTCCTGCAACATAGGAAAAAGTTACCATTCTAATTGGCTAAAATCCAAGTTTAAGAAGTCAGAATAATCAAAGGCAGTGGAAAAACTCTTTGATAACTGTTTTTCAAAGGAAAGTATCTGCATTATCAGAGCAATAGACTCAGTGAATTATGAGGTTAGGCAATGTAGAGACAAGGGAAAGTTGCTTATAAGATGCTTCTTTTACTTGACTCTCTTATTTTCTGTTTTCTTTTAAAACTAGAGGCACAGTCATGAAATACTTTGTATATTTAGCTGTCATGAAAGAAAACTGTATGATATCTCTGGAATGTAGGTACTTGGTGAATCAATGCTGTACCCACAGCAGCTGTGCTCCATTTCCTCTGGGGAACAAAAGACTTTAGGAGGAGACAATGCCAGTGTCCTGTGCGTGAAATATTTGATTATTTTGTATCTAGTTTGTATCCTGAAACTTGCTCTGCTATTTGTCAGTCGGTGTGTTTATCCCAAGGATGTCAAGACACTGGGGCAGAGTCTACAGGCCTGAGGCTTGGGGCTGGGAACGTGGTGTCCAGGCAGCCGGGAGCTAGACCCTGCCTGCCCTGCCTCTGGAGCTGGGTTTATGGCTTGGGTGCAGCACCGTGCAAAAGCAGCTAGTCAGCTTCGTGACCGAGCTGCTCAGCCTGAAAAATGGCTGTAGTGCATCGCATGAACTGCCTCTGAAAAGGCAACCAGTAGCACAGCAGTCCGCAAAGTGTGGTCCCTGTCCTACAAGCCTCCTGTCCACGTGGTTGGTTTGTGAGTACTCTCTGCAGGCACTTGTCTGGTGTGACACAGCAGCCATGCTGCAGCTTGCCCATACCCTGGGGCACATCTGAATTGGATCACTTCTGGCTCAGGGATCTCTATGTAGTGGTCTAAACATGTCCGAAGATGCATATTGTAAACTACAAATTTGCATTAGTAGGCATGTTTTGTGTCTGTCTTCTAACTGTACAGCTGCTTGGATTTTTCTTGTTAATTGTACTGCTGTAACACCACAGTCATCATTAAAGTAGGGGAGAGATTGGTATAAAGGACCATGATGATAGCTCATTAGAGATGCAGATGGCATGTATTAGACAAACTTGCTGAGAATAAATGACACAAACTCAGATTTTAAAGTTCTCTAGAAAATACAAGAATTTTGATGATAAGAGGAAAGAAATTAAAAGGATATTCTAAAGTGGGGTAAACTTGATATCCCCCCCTCCCGAGGTTACTAAATGATGTAGTAGCTTCAAGTTGCTACGCTAGTATCAAAGTATCACCATTAAAAGTTTCATCAGTTTTTACATCATCTCATTATTCAATTACATTTTTATTTCAGATGTTGATGAATGCCTTCAAGACAGTGATATTTGCCATAGAGGAAACTGCATGAATACTGACGGGTCTTACAAATGCACTTGTCCAGATGGTTTCCAGCAGATAGCAAATAGGGGATGTCAAGGTATGAAATAGCTATAAAAAATACCTTATATAAATGTGCAAGTTTGTAAGCATAACTTGTGATAGTTACAGATCATGCTTAGGAAGAGAAACTAATTTTATTTATCATTTGTAGTACTTTCTTACTCTTCTTATTGTATATTGCTCTCTGTAAATATATGTTGAGAAATTATTATTTAAAGAGGCTGAAATCTCAGCCTTCATAACTTGAAAGAGAATCTGTACTAGGACTAACAGAGATACAGTGCTGTATTTTTCCAAATCCCGAGAAGATTTATTTTGACAAAACCTTCCATGTTTGTGAATCAGCGATGTAACAGAAAGAGCAGTACAGTCAGTGTCAAGTCACATTAGATAAACCTCTCTCACCTCTAAAACACTTCCAGTGCTTTGTGGAGGATGGGTGAGGAGGAAGAGAGTGTGTTGTCTGAGGCTGTCAGCACTGACAAACCCAGAAAAATACTTCTCAGCTTTTAGTTCCTAGCAATCCCAACTCTGCGTTGGTACAACACCCAGGCACGCCTCATGACTCCCTCTTGCCATCCATGTTTATGAGATGAGAACCATGGTATTAGAGCTGGAAAGAGGTAGTGTGTTCATGCTCTAAAGGACTGGAGGACCAGGAAGCTGGACGTAGCTTTGGCTGCTCTCCCACCCACAGCTTAGACTTGAGCCGAGAGACTGTATTCCAGCTGATCTATGTTGAAGATCTTGTGCAGCCAACAGTAAATTCCTTGTAAGTTTTGAGTATTATATATGTGACTGCTTTCTAATTCAGAAAACATTGCATGTGACATAGGGAAGTGCTGTATTAGACCTTGCTTTAGCAGATAAAACAGATTCGATCACAAGTTATAAATCAATGCCAGCATTGATACCACTCCATTCTCTTCACTCCACTATGTAAAGTTGTAGTATACAGGCTTCCTGTTTTAAATGGATAAGCATAACAAAACTGAAGGCACTTACAAGCCAACTAAGAGACGGACAGTATAGACAGTAGTTTTAACAGAAAAATGCGAATGAAAATTGGAAATTGTTTCAGGTAAGAGCACCATACTTGAGAAGGACAACTACCAACACTAAAAATAACAGCTTGCTACAGTTACACTTTTTTTTACTGTGTTGACTACTTGTTGGTAAGCTCTTACAGGATGCAATACCAGAATTTTTATTTGTCAAAGACAGAAGTCTTCAATATGTTTTCTTGTCCTGTAATTTATACTGGACAAAACTAGCAATACTTGTATCATGAATGATGACTTTGTTACATTTCCACAGTACCTCCAAAGTATTATAAACAGAGACATTTTTAAATGTGACTGAAAGTTAGGTCTATCACAGTTCAGTAATAGCAAGAAAAAACATAATTTTTTGGAGAGAGTTTACCTGGAGAGATTAGAGGCATGGTAAAAGATCAAGATAAGAGGTCTCTAGATCTTGATCACATGGTATACTGTCTATGAGCAAACACTATGCATTTCAGTATATCCAGTACTGTATTGAACAAGGAATCTCAGCCATGGTTGTATACAGCAGTGAACTTCTTTCTGGGACACAGTCACTGAAAAGCATTTAGGGGTCAGAGAGAGTCAGCTGAATATGAGCTTCCAGTGCAACCCTGTGGCCAGTAGGACTAATGCACTCCCCAGAAGATTGAAAAAGTGGAATATCCAGCAGGAGTAAGCAAGGTTTGTTTACCTCTCCTTTGCAATGATACAGCTGCTCCTGGCACATTGTTGTACACTGACGTTCTGGTGCCCGCAACTCAAAATGGATGCTGATCAACTGAGGAGAGTTCAGAGATGAACAAAAAAAGGCTGATGGCTGGGGGGGAAAAGATTGAATGCTTTTAGACTTTATTTTCTTGAAGAAAAAAAATGAGGGGTGACTTGATCATCATAGCCTTAATACCTTCAAAGAAAGCCATAACTGAAAGTAGAGAGCTATTGAATTAAACTGGCAAATTTGTCACAGAATGTGGTGTCTTAAATTGCATCTGGACTAGACTAGAAATTAGGAGCATGTGTTTTGGTGAGGAGCAAAGTTGAAAAGTGTCCAAAGCACAAGAAAGTGTGCAGTTTGCTCTTTCAGATGAATTATACTCTATTTCCCTAATACTGTTAATTTTGTTTTCCTGATCTCCCACTGTACCTGACTTTCAGAGAGCTTCAAGGTAGTATGTCATTGCTCTGCACTTACCTTGAATTCAGAAACTTGATACATGTAGGTGCTGTGCAAAGTGCAGCACACTGACTTTTCCCTATGCACTTCATACAGATACTTCCCTTCCCTGAGACACCTTTGTTCTTTCTGCATATGTGCCCTAACTTCAGGACACTGGCCTGGAAGGTTTACACACAGGACAGAATCAGTCTGCATCTAAACAAAATTCTATAATGGATGTCATGGGTCTTGAAATTACGGTATTGAAATCATTGTTTCTCTAGTCTATCAAAATTACTGTCTACTTAGATAGATACCAGACCTGCTGGTAACACATGGAGCCAGATGCAGAAGTTGACAAGCATGCAGCAATCGAAAAGCAGTGAGATGGAGCTGTCTGAGAATTCCCCTAACAGAGAAAAAATGTTGGCTAGTATGGAGCTTATACTGATACCTCACAAATCACTCTCATCTGCTCATCCTCATTGCAGAGTGATACAGTCAGAGTATGATGCAGCAGAACATACTGATGCCTATACAGAGTTTAAGAATGATCCCAGATTTGGTTACTCTGGAAAATGAGCTCTGTTTACGTAGCTGTTTACATAGCTGATGGGAATAAAAGCTGCCTTTAAGACTAATTGAACTTAGCCTTAACATTAAGGGTATGATGATTTGCAAAGATATTAATGTCTCTGTGTTTTCAGATATCAATGAATGTGAGAGATCTGACCTCTGTTCACCTCACGGGGAGTGTCTAAACACGGATGGGTCCTACCAGTGCATATGTGAGCGGGGCTTTTCTGTGTCTGCAGACGGCCGAACGTGTGAAGGTGGGACAATTTACAATAATGCATTCCCATTGATTTGCTGTTGTTACTTGGGTGAGAAAAGCAGTCAGTTTGGGTCTAATACCCCCAAAACACTATTAACTCCGCAATCTACCACCTAAGGCCCCTTTGTTCTTTTTCTCATAAGAAGTATAACAGGAAATGCACAAAATGGGCAACGTAATGCAGTTGATGTTTGTTACAAGCTGTGTATCACTTGATTTTTAATAATTTTGCTATTTTACATTGGATTGTGGTTTTTTGAGCAAAAGAAATTAGTGAAAAAGAAGGAATACTAACCTAACTATGGCAAATTATGGCAAAGGAAGGAATGATATTTTTATGTTAAGATGTATGAAACCAGTGGACATCTGTAATAATGGGAAAATCTATTCATAGATGGGAAATTATTTCTATCTTATAGCAAGGGTGGAAGGAATAAATATATACAAAATACTTGTAAAGTGAGTTTGGAACTCAGATCTCTGATAAGTTTCAGTGGGTAAGACCTTCCGGCCATAAATATTTAGGATTATTTAATTTAAAGCTTCTTAAGTGGATTAGCAGCAAGTCTGAACTGCCGGAATGTTCTCACTGCTGTGACAATGAGACAACAGAACTTTGCTTGTTGAGAATTTTTTTTTTTTTTTTAAAAAGATGCAGATGAAGCATCCATACAACAGAAGTAACTCCAGTGAGAAACTGTAGTAAAGTGCTAGCTATGATAAAACCTCAGGCATTTTGAAATGGCAGAAATGGAGTAAATAGCAGTAATTAGATGTTTACAGTGCCAAAGCCAGCTTATTCTGAGTAAGTGTATGCAGGTATGTTTATACAGGTATTTTTCATACCAGGTTGTACAAGGTGCTCCGTAATAACACTGGTGAGAAACGTTGACCAGGAGCCTAGAATTTAAGTGTAACTAGGATTTTTATTTGGTTATAGCATGAGAATGTATCTTGCTGCTAATGGAATGCACAGTCTTGCTAGTGATGCTGCTCTCCTGCACTGAATTTAAAATAGGAGACTTGCACTCAATGATACCAAGAAGATATGTGGCTTTGTGTAGTCAGTGATGCTGACAGAAAACAAAAATGCCCCTAACTGGGTAAAGAATGGCTGTTCTTATGGACGAGAGGTCTGTTCAAGACAAGAAGCCTTGTGGGAAAAGTTCAGAAGGGGAGAAAGTTAAAGGGTGGTAGTTCGGCAGGATGCATGCAGAGGAGAAGCACTGAGCAGATGATAGCTCAGTCTTAAAACCTGTGGGTAGTGGATCTCAGGCATCCAAGCAGCAAGCTGTTCTCTATCCCAAATTATAGGCCAGTAAGTCCCTACATGATTGTTTTCATGGGCCAGCTTGTCTCGTAGTTCATTTAGGGATAGGGAAAAGGCTCTTCCTTCAGTGGAGGAGGTGTATTGAAACTGACTGTTGCATTTACTCCCCCTACTTTTACCAGTGGAAAAACAGCCTTACAGCATTATTGTTTGAGCTGGCATATAACCTGCCATATAGTTAGTAATATAATATCTAGTGAAATTAAACACACTACTGGCAAGAGTACTGTTAGGCTGATGTAAGGGAATAAGTGCTGTATATTTAGATATAGCATGACATCAAACACTATTTGTGGTTTAATTATTATTGATAACTAAAAAAAATCTTGCAGTATTTTTGGTGCTTTTTCCTCTCTAAACATTTACTTTATTTTGTAATCATGGCAGAAGTTGAAAGAAACATTATCTTACTGCCAAGACAAAAGCCTGGTCAAGAAAGCTAGAAAGCGAATCTGAATAACTCCAGTGATTGATGGGCCAGGCAGTATTTTGTGATTTCAAGTAATGGGCGTAATTCCAAAGCATGTTCCTGGACTCTTTTGGCAGCATGTATACATTTCACCCGGTGTTTAGGAAGGATATGGTTAAATATCTTCAAATTCTCTGCAAGAAAAGTAGTAGCAGGTGTTTTGCCTCACTGTTGAGCATAGCTAAAAAAAAAAAAAGGCGGTCAGAGAAGAATGCAGCCTGCTCTTAGTAGAAACCAAACACTTCATTCCAAACCAAAGTTAGAAGAACACTTATTCACCTTGTGAAATCAAACTCTCAGAAATTTTAAAAGGCAGAAATGAATAGAAACACAACTTTAAAAAAAAAAAAAAAGAAAAAAGTCAGTGGCATCTAATTCTAGGGGATGTACCAGAAACAATGAGCCCCTCTGTCTGGATCTCTGACAGTCAATAAAGTTGCATAGTTCCCAGGGAAGGGTTGCCATCACATACGATGAAGTAGTACAAAGTTAATCTCCATTAGAACAAAAAAAAAAAAAAAAAGACAAACTTTTGCTAAATAGAAAAAGATGAAATCACAAGATCTTATTTCCAGGACTGTGAGTAGTTTTGGAACTTTTTAATGAAGAATAAAACAACAAGTACAAAACCAGTTGAGCGTGCTTCACAAGTAATTGGTGGTGTGTATGGAATACAGATCAGACTTTATATTCAGCACTTGGAAAAGTATTTTAATAACTTGGCGGAGCAAGGGTACTTCTAGTCTTCTGAAGCAGCAGCACTCCTTTTCTACCATGATTAGTTTCTCCATTCTGTCTTTTTAATAAAATGAATTCTAGAGTTGAAAAAACTCATTTGAAGGGAGCACTGATGGTGTCAGTGTCAATATTTGTAGTGGTGTCAGCTTCATGCAAAAAGGCAAGACGAAACAAAAGGATCAGAAACCAAAGGAACGTGTGACATTCCAGGTACTGAGAAAGGATGTGGCTTCCAGCCACAGGAGCTAGCTACTGTTCTTTACACTAGGTGCCTCTGCGAATTTACTTCTAGTTAAGTGAGTGAGAATAACTGTTTATACCATCAGAGAAAGAACCTGAGGAAATTTTGCTGGATTCAGACGCCTCTCTGTACCTGGGGAGCAGATTTTCCATATCTCCAGACTGGCTTTGTACAAATTTGACTCGTTTTTTTGAAAAGTCAGAAACAACAACAACATAAAACATTTAAGAACCCCATGTGGTTCAGTTCTGGTATGAAGTTTTTATGGCCGTTGGCCAAAGTAAACTGAACAGCTGTGGAGACTGTGTCTTCTTCCAAGGTGTAGACAAACTTTTGTTGTAGCGGTGACATTCCACTGCTGCCTGGCCCCAGGCTCAGCAATTTGGCTGCGCCATGCTCACTAAACAGGAGGCTCTCAGAGCACTCCCTAGCTCCCTGTCGAGCTCTCTGGGGTTCCCATAAAGGCAGCGTTTTACCCAGTTGGCTGCTAGTCATCTGTGTTGGCAAAAACTCAAGTTAGAGGTTCTCTGATGCTTAAGTCAATACCCTGTCCCAAGTGCCTCTTCTGTCTCCATGTCCAATCCCATATGCCTCTCGGTGGCTCCCTTGCTTTTCCCTCTCTGCTCCAAGCCCCGAGCTTCACTGCCTGCCTCAACAGACACTCCAAAAAAACTTACACATCCCATGAGAGCTCTCCAGCCTCTGCTTCTTCCTTTCCTCTTACTTAATGTCTTGTATCCTGTTCTCCTTTCCTGATTAAGTCACCCGTCTGAGCCCTTTGGATGATTGCACAGAGCATCCACAGATCATTCTGTGATCAATGAATAATTTACAAATCTGTATGCCAAGATGCTACATTGTCCATCGTTTAAGGTGACCGCGTACCTAAGAAGTTTGACAATCAGGAAACAAACAGCAGAGCTGTAAACAGTGCCTAACTGTTACCTCTGCCACCAAAGACATTTTAAGAGAGTAGAAGTTTGCTGTAACTGCTCATCACAACCATAAAGTTGTGCCCTTGTAGAGGGGAAGACAAGGCAGCTTTAGGAGAAGGATGTGGTAAATCTAGGACTTCTTTGGGGGCAAAGTATTATCTGTCACATGGAGTAAATTTTATGCAGTAGAGAGCTTCACAGCTTCACCAAATCTCTGGTTAAATACCAAAGTAAGTAGGTTTCTGCCAAACAGATTCAAGTATGCATCTCCAGAGTGTGCCCCAGTGAGCTACCTTCTTGTTTCATAATGAGTAATCTCAGACTTCACCAGCCTTCACGCATTTGCTGATAAAGGTGTTTTAGGGCATGAACTACTTGTCTGGATGCTGGCTAGAACAGTAAGAACACAAAAGGGAGAAACAAGAATCTCTTTCTCATTACGCACATCATCACAATGTTGGAATGACCATGCAGCATTATTGCCTCTAGATGGCCAAAGTCTGTATTCAAATATTCATTCTTCTAATTTTCTCCTGACAGTGATTTTTTATGTATGGGTGTTATGGGCAGCCCTGGAAGTCTCAGAATCAAACTTCTCCCCTAAGCACTGTACAGAACTGTCCTAGGAAACAATTCCTCTTCCAGTCACTTTGCCATGTAAGCAGATTTCAGTGTGATTTAAATACCACGCCTGAGGTTAAGTATGCCTTCATCTTGTTCAGGTTGGCAGAAAACAGGAACACGGGGTTGACCTGAATAGGAGCATGCTTGAGCGCACACGTTTTGCCTTTCTTTAGATCTTGATGGTGTTAGATCAAAGGAGTTTTGATTAAAGCAGGCAGCTCTGAGTCATGGATTCTAAAACAGGTTGTAATTACAGAGAACTGCTTTAGTCACAGTATAGACATAGGATATATTAGTTTCATATTTAGTTTTTCCCCTTGCTTTGTCTCCCTGTAGCAAGAGAATTGCTGATCACAAACAAGTGCCCTGCTTTACAGAGTGATTAAAGAAACAAATGCCCTTTCCGGCTGTAAAACAGGAGTCCTTTGAGTGAGCTGTCTAGACAAGGAAAAATATTTGGTGCTTGGACCTCCTCTGTAATTTCCCATACACTGAAAGATCCAGTCATGTTCAGACTGTGTACTTTTAAAAAACAAAACAGTCTTCTGTGGCTATATTATATACCAAATTAGGACACTTGCTACAATCACGAGTTTTGTTTCTGCAGCTTTTTCGTCAGTGACCTTAGTTTACCTTTGGAGAACCAGCTGTGTGATCCATTGCCCTATCTGTTTCCTTTAACATTTAGCAATTGAGTAAAAGAAATACTGTAATTCTAAAATCCCCAGTTGTAGTGTCTTCTGTCTAGGCTTTTAACAGAGTAGCTGTCCTGTGGCTCAGGAACTTTTGTTATTAAACTATAGTGGGCCACTGAAAATACAAACAGTGTGTTATTGTCTGTAGTCTTAAATTCCTGGCTGTAAATCCACCGTTGTTTACTCATTTTGAATTCCTTTTCTAAACTTTTCTTAACAAAATTTTCTTAATGATAGAGTATTCAGATTTTTTGACCAGAAATGTGAAACTCTGATGATCACATGAAACTAAATATTAAGATATGTTATAGTGCACAGCAGCAAGAGGGAGGGACCAGAAAAACACAACCGTAAAGAATTTTATCTTCTTCCTACCAGTAACTCTATATGCATCCTTTTATAATTCTGTCATTATAGTGACTGGAAAAGGGTATCAAAGGCAATACTTGACCTTTCACCCTTGGCAGCAGCTTTAATACAGATATGTTGCTTACTCTTGTTGCTGAATTAATTCTACTAGGGAGGGCTTGTGGTAGATTCCAGTAAGTTCAGTATGCAGAAACCACCCAAATTTTCATATTCAGTTCCTTGAGAATAAGCATACTAGCCGTTGTATTCTTTGCCAAATTATAAAATAACCCTTTCCATGATATTTCCTTTCAATATTTTTCCTTTGTTTAATAAATCAAGATATAAAGCCCATTAAAACCTTTATAGACAAAACCAACAAACCAAATAAATTATTCTGCCAGTTCCATGTGCAAATGCTTTTTTTTTTTTATAATTCTCAATTATACTCGTCTATGTCTCCTAGATTTTGGTGTATGTAGTACATACAGTTTTTGCATGAATTTTGTATTTTAGCTGAAAGTTGTTAACCAGTGCATCAGGTGAGTTTTCCATCACTTAAACATCCTAAAGTGAAATTAGATGCCTTTCTGAAAAAGATGTTAAAATTCCACAATTTACTCCAAATTGCCAGAGACAGTTTTTTATCTGTTTAAGAGGTTGTGGATAGTCTCTTCTGGCCTTGAAAATTTCTATGTGAGTCTAAACCTGTTCAAACCTCAACCACAGCATGCAGGAAAAGCTGGTTTTCAAGACCCCAGAAAAGCCTCTCCCTGAGGCAGACAGAAACATGTGAGCATGAATTTGAGCACTTGGGGAGCAAGAGGGCAGCACGACAGGTAGCCTGCGTGCATGGCAGACGTGCTGCTCAAATTTGGATAGCTTGGGGAGCTGTGACTACGTGGTTCAAAGACCAAGAATTCCCTTTCAGCTGAGCATCAGACACAATTTAAAAGTAAAAATGTCCTTGCTTGGTGAGCACTATCAGGAGAAGAATGAGGTGCATCTTTGCCGGAGAGCTGAAGAGCTGGAGGAGCAGACGGGACTATGTTTGAGCCCTACTCTCTCCTTTCAGAGAGACACCAGCAGCAGTGCTGCTCACCTGTTCAAAGAAGCCCTTTCTGTGGCAATGCAAGATTCAGTCCCACCAGCTCCTTAGTTCAGTGAGCACCTCAGGCCTTCACTAGAGGTAGAAGGATGGTAGGCTCCACCACATGAAGGTCTGCTCTAATGTGCAGAATTAATGATAGTAGCTAGTACCCAGATAAATCAAAAGTGAATCACTTATTCACCATTTAAAATGTAATTCCCCCTGAGGCACAGCACAGAAGGTAATTCCAAATGGATAGCAACCTTGCTTAACAGTCATAATGGTTTCTAGGAAAGAAATAGAGCAATAATTTCTCTGCTTCAAACTGCAGAGGAATTTAGAAGGCGAGAAGCTACTAATCCTAGTATCCTGGCAGGTTCCAGTTTCAGTTAATATTCTTCCTCCTGAAAAACACACCATGACATCTTTAATGACGGCAGATGGTCAGGGCCTTGGGTTTAGGTCTTATTTTGAGTGAAGATAAAAATAATACATTTCTAGCACTTGTAATACACTTAAAAAAAATAAATCACGTTCTGCCACAAGCAGCTCTGCTTCATTATAGCCTGAATGGGCAGCTGAGTCAAAGAACAGACTTACTCATGCAAGTGGCTCTTACTTGTAAGGCCAGCAAACCACAAATGGGAACTACACATGAAAAAGAATACGGGCATTGTAATTACTTTGCCTACCTGAGTGGGATTATTCATGTGTAAACTTACAAGATTAAAGCCAGAAGGATGAGTCCACAGATATTTACCACTTACACATACACCATGAAATTCTCTTCTGTGCTGAGAGCCAGAATGACATCTGTGCAACACTTCTGCACAATGGATGCAACCATACCTTTGAACTCTCCTTGTAGGCACAGTGGGTTCAGTTTCACACGTGTTGTTAACTGTATAATGCTACACTGGTAGAATCTGTAAATCAGAGAGATGGTCATATTTAAACTATGTCTTACTCTGTGGTATATAGCATCATGCTATGATGGGCAGGTTTGGAGAAACAAATGGGAGACAGTTGATAAAAATCGTTGTCTGACATATTTCCTGTGAAGTTAATACTGAAACCATTCCTTAAATTGTATGTATGCTTACATTAAATATTTGTGTCTTGTCCTTTGTCTTTTCCTTCCCAATGTATAGAGGGGCATCACTGCATCTGTTTGCAAAAACGGCCAGTCTGTTGTTTTTCTGCACTCTTCATGAATGTCTGCCTTTGTCACACGGCCTGTCTGATGTTAAAATTCTTCCTTACAGATGTTGATGAATGTGCGAACGGCACGATATGTGGCAGTCACGGGTTCTGTGAAAATATGGATGGCTCCTACCGCTGCCTCTGTTACCAAGGGTATCAGGATCCACAGGATGGGCAAGGGTGTACGGGTGAGTTCTTAGGCACAAGCAGTCATTCCTGCAAGGCTCTAATGAGCAAAAAGCGGCACAGGAGCAAAATGCATTTCTTCACAAGAACATTTTTGTTTTCCATCATTTTTGGTTAAAGTTGTACCATTTACTAGTAAAATAAGGTTGAGCTGGGCTTTACTCACTGAAGTTTGTGCCAGATGGAAACCTAACTCTATCCGTTTAATGAGAACCTGTTATTAGGATTGAATGGAAATCAACAGCAAATAAGCTGAGCCACTCATTTTATCTCTTAAAAAAAAACAAAAACCAAGAAAGTCCACTATTTCTGCGCGTCAGAACCATTCACAAATATAAATCGTAATAGATGGAATTTAATACTTTAGCCAATTTAACTGCAACATCTGGTTAGTCTCTCAGCTGAATAACCAGAACTCTGTACCACCCCCTACAGGAAATAAAGTCTGGCATGTGGTACAGCCAGTCAGAATTAAGATGGCACACTCACCTCCCTAGGCACATCATATTTGAACAGATTTTAACATTGGCTTTGAGCTCCAGGAAAGACACCTATCACCATGAAAAGATGTGAGATTTTTGTAGATGTGTAAATACTGCAATTTCTCTTGTGAGTAATAAGTTTCTAGATCTGTTGTTAATAGTGATGGTTGGACCTGAGATCCATCTGAGGCAGCACAAGTTTCTAACATAAAATTAATACCAGATCAAGGAAAGGTATTCATTAGGCAACTTCTTCAAGCCAGACTCAGGATGAAATACATTTACCACAAACAGAGACCTAAATAGATAACAGAACAGAGAGGTGAAGTTAGAAGTTTTACAGAAGTGTTTGTATGTGTTTTCTAATATATTAGTTTTATTACAAAATTCTTTATGCCATTTGGCACTTAGTTTGCAACATACCAATGCTTATTTTTGCATATAGTGACTTTTCAGGGATGAAAACAAGTGAAGCAAAGAAAGGAGGGGGGGGGGGGGGGGG